>KZ538225.1:15578-97748 GCA_000934665.2 Catajapyx aquilonaris | reverse complement strand
CCATGCCGTCATCGCCGAGTTCCTGGCAACGTCCCGGCGAGTTTATACGGTTCCATTGTTTGGTGAACATGTGGTAGATGTCAACATGGCAACGCCTAGCAACACGCCGCGTACGGTAGCGATACGGTAGTGTTTGAATTTCGTGGGCGGATGTGACATCATGATTTGGCCCAAACTTTGGCGGCCTCGTGAGCCCTAACCAGGCCTCGTAGAGCAATATGACCTTCAGTTCCATATACTGATTTTTCACAAGGAATCTCGCTACCGGAAGCTTGTCCGCCATTTACCGACCACCCTGTATACAGTTATGCACAGTTTATACGCAAGACAATATTATTGTTGTGCACTGCTGTAGCCAGATGAGGATGGTAAGGTAGGGAATGACGCCACTCATTGTTTACCCCAGCAACTAATTTAAACATGCATCAACAATCACTACAAGTGAATAACCCTCATCGTTTATTGCAATGGATCACTTCCAACTGGTTGCTGGGATAAACAATGCAGCAAAACTCATCTTCTTCCCTGCCTCTTTATCATCGGCAACCAGGGACTTGGCCAGTGCAACCCTATTGCCCATACATTCCTGGAACAATAACTTCGACCACTGTAGCAATACATGATAGCACATTTTATGTGGTTTGTGGGGATTATAATGTGCTTCATACTCTATGAGCTACTTACAGCAATAATTGCAAGTTGCCATAGGAACTGGAGAAAAATCTGCATTAAAATGTTGGCTAGCTGCACTAATAGTGGCGCAGGGAATTAAAATTGGTTCATGCTGGTAAAGGGACGTGTACATGTGGAAACTTTATCATACGATCCAATCCTATGACCAACCCGGAACCTAACGATCATATATATATGATCAGATCACATAATATGATCAACCTGGCGACCAACCGGGCAACCCGTTCAACTTTCAAGATGGGGTCCGTTGAGTTTAAGATGTCATCCAAGTTGGTCATACTAGAAAGGTCAAGAGGGCAAAACTTTTTAGTTTCCGACGGACCTGAAGTCGGATCGTCAGCCAGGTTGGAGGCGTTTGGATGGTTTTTAGATCGATCTCCAGCTTCCTATTTTTCCAGTGTATTTTAAGTTGGCAGAAATCGGCCTGCGATCAGATCATATGATAAAGTTTCCACGTGTAAGCGCTCTTTAAAATCACATTGTAACGAGGGCTGCTCTCTCTCTCTCTCTCTCAGAACATTCATTTTATTTTTAAAATTATTTTTTAATACCCCGTGATAAGGCGCGGCCCTCTTAGGGAGGAAGGGGATTTGTTAACATGGAACATCCAACGTTTTTGACACCCTGGTTCTGGTGCGAGGTGACAGGGAGGGGATGTGCAGTGTGCAGTCTGTGCATTGTCGTTTGTGAGTTCCCGTGGGTGGTTAGTCTAACCAATAGCGGAAGTCCCACCCAAGGCAAAGCCAAAGACGACCCCAAACCCCGCAAGAGATGAAAGGGGGGAATGCCCGGCCTAGGGATTGAACCTGGGACCCTTCCATCTGTGGATGCGTAAGTTACCACAGTGCCACTCCACCTCCCCTCAGAACATTCCTTTTAGCACACCTAAAGCAACAATGTAGGGAGCGTACCATGGGGTATCAGCAACTTGGTAGTATTGAAAATAGTGCCATTTTCATGTGCAATCCATATTATGAAGTTTAAAATGGCACATACATCCTACTCAAATGCACCAAATGATATGTTTTTCCAAAAGATCTTCTCTGTTCTGGGAAAGTTTCATGAATGTAGCTATTCCACTCTGTACAGATTACACTGGATTAAATTTCAATATATTATGTTTAAGGGCTTGGAGATCCGTGCCCTTCGTCATCGGCCGCATTGGCAGCTGAATTGGTTGCACTACACCATATACACGAAGTACCGAAATGGGCAGGAAACCTCTTCTACCTTTGACCTGGTTAATAACAAGTTCCCTCCCTTCTGGTTCTCGAGGGTCAGGAGCTACACAGCAGAGTCTGAGTGTCCTCTTGAATGAGGTTAGTNATTTTGGCTCGAAGCGGGCTGAAAACTGGCGGGAGACTTTGGTATCCGGCCCCCTTAAGAATAATATTACTGTTGCTGAATTGACTTTGGAATAACTGCAGCAGTGCTACAGTCATTCATTGTATTCTTCTTCTGCAGGTCAGAAATGTGATTACGAAGACTGGATATAAGGAGTGTGATTTTTCCCCCACTTTTAATACCCCTGACCATAACATAAAGTCATTCTATTTTGATTACTAGTAGGAAGGATGATATTGTTTTTAAATGAATGCATAATAGAGAGGTCACGGACATCATTGCGTGGATAGCGTACCATTTCTATTGAAACTAAACAATGTACAAAGTTTTCATTACTGTTGAGGGCACAGTAACTGATGTTCGTGCTCATCAAAAGGTATTTCTTCCTCTTTCTTTGGGGTGTTATAGTTATTAGTTGATGTGTTGCTGTCGCAAAACTATGCTGTTTTTTCTGGCACAGAGTCATTTTCTCAGATGATTGTGAGAGGCTTTGGTTTTGGACCAAAGTCTGCCTCAGGGGTAGGAAATGAATGAAGAGGTCAGGTTTCATTTTTCAATTGTGTCCAGTAAGGAACAAACATGGCATACGTGAAAAGCAGTAAATGTTCCTGATGTATAAAATATACAACTTGCTATTTTTTTTTGTTTTTGGTTGTTTTTTTTGTTATATGGAGAGCCACCAGAAGTGGGTATTGTATTCTGTACTTTCAGTTTTGAAGTACAGAGTGGATTATGATATGTAATCGATTGTTGCATTCGCTGCAAAGTTTATTATTGATATATTGTTTGGAGGGAGTTGCCACAAATGTTGGAAGTGAGTGGAGAAGAGGTATGTACATGATATAATGTAGCAATTAAATTTACCATTTGATCCTGTGTTGGGGGTAAAAAAATCTGACTCATTATTTTAAAACTGACATAAGTGAGAACAATAGGGGCCCTTTTTATCTCCATGAAAAACAACAGCAAAAATGTGTATAACTATAATACTTTCCAAAGGAGGATTTATTAGACTTTATATTCCCACACACACTCATGTGATTTAAATAATATGCAGTCGGAAATGATATGTGTACAATGACTTAGACTGACAAAACAAAAATAAGTTTTCATGAAAAAATGACAGAAGATACACACCTTCACTATAAATTATTTGTGTATATGCAGAGAGCAACACCAGTGTTGTAAAATGGGAGGCAGATGCTGCAAATGTATTAAAATTTTTTGGTACTACAACATGTATTAGGAAAGTGAAAGGTAAATTTGGAGACATGGACAAGAGAACTTGCATCAATGGAGTCTATCTCATGACTGATTATTGCTGTGTTTCACTCAGCAATTTGTATTGCATAGAGCTCTTTTTTGTTACTTGGGCTTTTGCATGCTTTTGCTCCACTGAAGAAATTTCCAAAGAAGAAATCTAAAATAATCGTAAAATAGGAAGCCTTAAACATGTTGTCACACGACCAATAGGATCTTTACAGAGCACCCGTCACTAAATTTTTAAGACACAATTGAAGGGGAAGGAGTGTGCCACCCTCCCCTTACATTACAGCTTTCACACAATTTGGGGAGGGACACCTAAAATAAAGCACGAAGGAACCAGTGTGACTAGAATGTATTTGCTAAGTGGATGACACGAGTTCTTATTATTGCTTGGTGGTCACCTGAAAATTAACCACTCGACTACAGGTTGTGCATTTCAATGCTTGTCCTATATTCAACTTTAATACTCTATACCTCTTATTACGAGGGTGCTGCATAACTTAGTCATGTTATCCACTTATTGCTGAATTATTACTCTCTCTTTCTCACTCGCCCTCTCTACTTATAGGGTAAAACCAGTAGTTTCAGTCACAAAATAAAGTGAATTCTCTAAACTTTTAGATGTGAAAATAGTTGCATGAATAAGCTAACTGAAAGGCTGATGAAAGGCTTGATACATTTCTGTCATTGCACATGATTTGTGATTGACAGGTTGATGGCTGAGCCGTGCGTGTGACTTAGTTGGCTGGCCAGGCCATGCGATTGGAAAACAGGTGCCTTTCATGAACCTCTCAATTGGTAACAGCAAGTGTGAAATGGAATTTGTGGTAAGGAGGACTGGCCCAACACAGACCAGTGCATATATGAAGATAATTGCCACCACACAAAAGCAGCGCAGGTCAGCTTCATTGACCAAAAATCTAAAGGCAGTTTCACAACACCTGTCTTGCAGTACATTTGTGTGGCAGTTACTCAGAAAATAGGCAAAAATCAGAGTGAAAGGCCAGCTCTCATTCTATTGCATGAAAGTACACCAGTGATGGGCTTTTTGCTCACACAAAGTTGGGCAAGCTGATGTTTGTGAAACTGGCTTAAGCTATGGCGCTGCATCAGTAGCCTGAAATTTTCAAATAGGACTAAGGATTTTTGGACTGGATGTCATGTAGGGTGGGCAACATGGTTAATATTTTGAGGAGCTACTGTTTGTCAGGAAGCTGCTTGTTAGAATTCGTCCCTCATCCCTACAACCCCTGGAGCAGCACCTCCGTGCCATGTGCACTTTCCTGCCTGCTGTGACATCCACACCAAGTCCCTGGAGGTGGCGACATGCATGTGGCCTACTGCCATCACTACCAACACATGCATCAGATGATGCGAGTTGCCCAGCCAGTCCAGTTTTCCTGGGAGCCACTTTTCAGGAACCCGGACTGCCCCAATCACACCTCCAATAACAGAGACAGTATCCTGCAGGATCACGTGCATAAGAGAATCCGGGTGGCCACCTCCGTAGGGTGAAATCCGGAGGAGGAACATGGCCACCCGCATGATGAACGGGAGAGCAAAGCACATGCGCCTCTCCCAAGGTGACCATGCTGTTAGGGCCTAAAGGGCAAGGTAAAGTCAGAATATGTTACTTAATGACAAGGGCACATGACTTACTTTGAAAAGGCCCCATACGGAGACACAGCAATAGCAGAGAATGGCCGTGACCTGTATAGAGGTGGGCAAACAATATGATGCTGCCCATATAGTGGTCAGTGCACCTGGAAAGAGCAAGTCCAGTGTTAAGACAGGAACGACACTAGAGTAAAATTGTTTCTGGGAATGAGATGAAATGAACACATGGCAATGCCATACTGAGTTGTCATATTCTATTGATGATATAACTTCCCAATGGTATGCAGTGTATAGTTGGAAAAAGGTATTGTACAGTTACCATATAGTGAGAAAACATTAACAGTTGCTAGTCATGGCTCAGTATCTCATGAAGTGCCTTTGCAAATGCAATAATTATTTTGACTCTTACATTCAACTGCTGTTATAACACTCCTTAGTACTATAGTACAATAAGGTACTGCATACAGCAGGATAAGATTTCTGAACTAGGATAAGCACAATGTGATTTGTCATGTTATGCTACCAAAATTTGATGTTCCATGACAGTTATGTATGTACTATTGGGTTCAAATACTTTTGACCACTTTATCCTTGTCTTGAAGCAACCCTTTGCACAGACCCCATGTTAAGAGGTGTGTGTGTGTGTGAAGGATTGCTTCAAGACCAGGATATCGACCAGGATAAAGTGGCCAAAAGTATTTGAACCCGATAGTACCATTGCATGTGAAAACAATACTGACGGTTTTTCCCTTTATGATCCAGGATCAACCCAATGGTCCGCAATGTTATGTAAAACATTAAGGAAGATTAATAGTAGTGCTTTATGACCACATTTGCTCCAAGGATATTGCACTGCAATTTATGCAACCCCCGCACAATCCACTGCAGCTGTTTACAAGCTTTTAGTGCTATTAACAACAGTAAATCTCTCTAATGAGAGTTGGTAATGTCTGATAAAACAAAACGTAGACGTTTAGGAGTCCTTCATCTGGGACAAAGGCTGCTGAATGCCAGCACACTTGCAGGCACTGGAGCATGCAGTGTCTTGAAAGGTTGCATCGATATTGGAGCACTTGTAATTTGGAGCAAGGTAACCTTTTTCATATAATCATGGCAGGTCACCCACCAAAGCTCTGCGTGACCCATATTCCAAGCATGTCCAGCTGCAGGAGGCGGTAGTAGATCGAAGCTCCTTCCCTGTGGTTCATAAAGAGGTGGTATGTGACACTTCCAACCCAGGGGCTGAGTGTAGCTGCCACATGGCTCACGGGCAGGAAGAGTCCCAGCGGCACCCTGAGGTCCCTCCAGGGAAGCATGGCCGGTATATGCCACACAATGTACATGATGGGCAGCCCTGAAAATGGTACAAGCCAGGACCGCATCCCAAAAATCTTTATTAATTTGGCTGAGGTATATTGGCGGTTCCGCCCATATCTGTCATGCAACTTGCTTTCTGACCACAAAAAATTGCTTGTGGCAGATGGGTGGAGGTGTGCGCAGAGGCAGGAGGTGGGTGTGGGGGTGGAAAGAAAGTCGAAGGTTAACTCCAGTCCTCCAGAGCCAGCTGGCTATCGATCCAGGCCAGTATAAAGGGGGGAGGGGGAGGCTAAAACGTCTGCTACGATAATCCCTCGGGAAGAATATCTAATAGTCACAAATCATCAAAAATCTATGACGCTTCTTTTATTACATCCTCGCCTGGAAAGCTCCTCCAATTGGTTAAGCGCCTATAATAGTATCTATTCGCCAATAGAGCCGGTAATCCCTCGGGATTGCATTCTTCGGGATATTGCCTATTACGCCATTTGTAACCGCGCTTACGTCCGTCGTGATCAATTCACATGTAGCGCTGGCCCCCTTTCGCACCATTAAACCCGAATCATTCATTCGTTCAACTCACTACTGGTCTAACTATAAACTAATTGACTCATTCCGATCCTGCAGTGTTACAGAAGGCCATTTGTCACCCATGTGATCTTATCGACAAGCCAGGACATGCCAATAGCACTGTCATCATAGTCAACAAATCGTTGCACTGATTGTTTCGTTTCAGCAGACATGTCGCCTTGACCACGTGCAGTTTTATCCTGGAAGTAAGGCCACCCGTAATACACGCATGGTGGTTGCCTAGCGCGCAGGCTTACATCACACTCCAGCAATCGATCAACGTCCACGTCAAGTGAAATAGACATTGAGGACCCCCAATGACCCAAGGTCCACTCTTCCGGTTGAGGACCGCCGTAAAAACTGGCGTGACATAATCATCAAAGGGAGTGGCCGCCTGCACGTTACAAAAGGTGCTCTCTGACGTCTTTAATCCGACGTGGTTAGGTAGGAAGCAGCCAATAATGTTATCGTAACCAGCCAGATGAAAATACAGATTATCTTTTTTTCCCGCCCTGCATTGCAGAGACCGGGAAGCAGACTTAGTTCGATCGCTACAACCCTCCCCCGTCCCCAACCGCACCCCGTACCTTCCCCACTACTATAACCCCACCCACCCTACATTATTTTGTATTACGTCACGTTTAGGATCCGGCACACGGGCCAAGGTCCTGTTTGCCAAATTTCGCTATTGCCGGAAAAGGAGCATCCTTATTGGATGCCAAACTCGTTTTAGGGGTACTTTTCGCTATATTCGGTGGCTGGGTTGGAAACAAAGGTCGTTGCGCATATCTTAATCTGTAGGGTAATGAACAGTAAGAATTTTTGTCACTTTGCCAGAATTATTTCTGTTACCATAATATTATGTGAGCATAGCAAAGGGTATCATGATACAAAAATAAAATAAATAAAAGAGCCAATGCCTGTAAAGTAATATCTGAACTGCACCAAGCAGTTAGCATGGCTGGTATCAACTATGGTCACAAAGGAAATCGCATTCAACGGCTTCCCCATCGGTGGAGAAAGGTCATACACAGCATCCTTGATGACCACATTGAGGGCTCTTATCAGATCTAGTAACTATTATTAGGAGAATTTTTATGTCCGTATCCTCATGAGTATAACGTTGTTTAGGGCCATTGGGTGTCGTTCCCCTTTTATTTCTCGTAGCCGTTGCTGTAATCGCAACATATTTTTATCACATCAGATAAAACTCAGGCAAAGCCACGCTCTAAGGTCTATAGGCAAAGCTACAAACCGACTCTATATTCAAACATTTGAATTTTCAAAATAAGCGGTGGCATAACTACTGTGAATGGAGCACGTCCAGTGCACATGGGCGAATATCTATCATTTTACCAGACCTGAATGACATATCTAAACCAAACTTATCTCACTTCATAGACTAGCCTTTGAAGCTTGAACGCCTCTTACACGCGGCCTTGTGATGATGTCTGATGTGAAATCTCATGTTTACAAAATCCGTTTTGAAATCTCTTTGGGAATTTTTGTACATACTGTATTATGTATGAGTTTCCGTTTTCAATCCCTATTCGGACTCATCCCAGCTGGTCCTGAAAGGGAGGCTTGTGCGCCCAGCATCATTCCCCCTAGAATCGATACTAGCTGGAGGGGGGGGGGGNGGGGGGGGGGAGTGCAGGCTGGACTTTTTCCCAAAATTAAGCCCACCCCGAAATATGGCCTTTACACATATGAGCCCCTGCTGGGAATAGGCAAGTTATGGCCAAAGGCCAGTAAGTCACCAAGGAAACAACCATAAGCTGTTAAAGATTCACCACCTACTCCCATGTGACAATCAGGTCAATACATACAGAAGGCACGTACTGTACGCAATTTTAATACTTCATATCTATTGATCGCACTTGTGCGAAAAGAATCCGCCGAATATGCTGTCCCATTTGCGTCAATTGTCGCCACTTCTTGGATCCTCTCGCGACACTACAATTAGATTTGGGCTTGTGACTACGATTACGTGGACTGAACTTGTAATAAGCTGTGCCTATGAAAAAGTTGAGTGTAGGTATACGACGTAACGCGTCTATTTTAATACTGGCGCAGGACTTGGACAGCAGGACCAGTGTCTGGTCATGTTTATTAGAGTTTAAGCACGTGCGAAGTCAGACATAATCAACTGTTTGTATCGTCGTCTCCATGCAAATAGTCAGGAATGATAACGACTCCATTATGCAACACCCAGGCTGCCGGATCAATACAATTGAGCAAACGCTTCCGGATTTTTATCTCTGACACACTGCACCTTCCTGCATAGACACACATTATTTATTCAACCAAAAAGTGATTGCAATAATGCAGCGATATACTGCAATTTTGGGCTGTGTGTCCTTCTTTCGGATGTTGCTTCATTCCTTCCCATTATTGCATGCAAGATTCATTTTTGTCGTGAGACTTTCGGCAGGATACGATCTTTTTCTACGTTTGTACTCAGAAATTTCGGGTTCATTTATCGAGTTGGAAATCTGCGTTTTTAGCACGCCAAAAGGCAAAATAATTAAAGATGGTGCTTTTTTATGCGTTTAATTACTTCGTTGTGGCGAATATTGTATAAGAATATGCGACCTTTGGCCGAAAATACTGCACTCCTTGCCACAAAAAAATGGACGTGATGTCCATCATTGATTTTACAGTATTTCGTAATGGGATACGTCACTGAAGGTCATACTGTATGTCTGAAGAAAATTAAAGTGGAGTTTCATGTTATCAATTATTCCTTGGACTGGTATAGATTGTGTTGTCTCCAGTTTTGAAACTGCATATAAATAGCGCACTAAAGTCGATTTTTAGCAGGCAATTGGCCTGAATCTAGATTGGTTAGAACCCGCCCAGTGGTTCCGGAGAATTAAAAAAAGAGTATCATGCAAGGAAGTTGAAACAAACGATGTGCTCAAACTGTATACAGTCGTAAATCTATACTAAAACAGGTACTAGAACAATATTTATCAACCGATGTTTGGCACTGACATACCGGGCAGGCGATTAATGACCATTTATTGTTACAGTCACTTTTTAGAATGACAACAATGATGTCATTTGGACTTCACGTAATACCATACTGACCATGTGTGAGGATGTTGATGCTCTCGTTGTGGAAGTAAAATAGGCTGTTGATACACCCCCAGAAGGTGAGTTGGGGCCTGTATCCCTTGTATATGTACGGATTGAACTGCAGGTAGTTGGGCACTTGTTTGTAATGGAGCAGACTACGGCTCTCGATGTCACCGTTCGACTTATTTGATTGGTCTGTGTCCACCTTCTCCTCCTTCACATCATTTTGGTCCTCTTCCCGCTTCACTTCCATCCCTTTCGAAAAAAAAATAAAGAAATGTAAAATTTTAGTCCTTTTTTCTGCAAATTGGTACCGTATGTGGTACTGACCTGTCGATGGCATCCACGGCTCAGGTTCTGTGCAATTCCCCATGGACATCAACTTATCCACCGATGTCATCTTGGCTGGCTGGATGATATAGGTCACGCGTGGACCACCACTCGCGAAAGTGGTTTTTCACAACTGTCTTCTGGCGCTGTACGTACTGTTGGCACTATCCGAAAAGGCTGCATCGAGCGAAAGCGATAAATATTTGTGGGAGAGTTTTTTTTTTTGTGTGCGGCTGGTATCAAACCGCTGGGAATGAGGAAGCGAGAGTGGATGTATAATATTTGTATAGTTTTCTACAAAAAAATAAAGGAGGACACTGTGAAAGCACGAGTGGTCTTATGACCTCCAGCCGTCGACTAAGCTCCACTGTCGTGTTCCCTCGTGTTCTTTACGTCGACGTCTCATTGGTTACCGCCACCCCCCTTTTTTTTTGTCACTGCAAAACCTGTGCGTCGCGCGGAAACACGCACGCGCCATCTACCAGCCAATACCGCAAGTTGGAATCCCACCAGGTGGCACTGCAGTTCGGCTGCAAAACGCGCAGACTGGCAGTTAATTTTTAATTGTAATTAAACCGATTCCAGGGAGCCGATTCTGCCTAAAAGTAGTTGCTAGGTAACTTACATACACCATTAAAGTAAACATGGCAGCTGCATATGCTGAGCAACAGCACACACTGTAATTAATTTAAAATTATTAATATTTACTGTGTAATCACTAATCAGGTTAAAAACTGCAGTGTTTTGAATAAAGTCCGGCAACATGGTGATTGGGTGTCGGATAGGCGCATGCGTAGTGAGCGTTTAGGCGGCTGCATCGTAGGTGGTGCCGCCTGGCGTGAACCTTTGAGAGGCCTGCGTCTTGTGTTGCGTAGGATTTTCGATCGGAGGCCTTCCCAGTTCCCGAGCCCAACGTGGACATCATTTGGGAGATCCTCAATAGGATTAGATCCGTCAACGTAAGTGTAAGGAGGGAGCGAAGTACAGGGAGGGCCTAGGGCAAGGGGCAGGCCGCCCTTGGGGTGAGTGAGGGATGAGAGAGAACGAGGTCGAGTACGTGAGAATTCGGGGATGGTTGAAAAAGCGCTTTCAAGATGGCGGATGAGTTGCTTCAGATTGCGAAATAATGAATGATAACTGACCGCTGGATGAGGTGAGGATGACCGAGGAGGTTGGGAGGCCGTTGTATGGGTGCTGGGGCCTTCCCTGACCTTGCGACGTAACGGCAGCAGAGGTTGGAGAACAGGGTTGGATGCAAGAGCACAGTGCAGACTGGCCCACAGAGTAAAATTATGGTGACTGCATTAGGTACGAGGCGAGTGAGGGCTTGGGAGCACAATTTTGAAGCATATGTATATGCGCCAGAGTTCTTAACAGCCAAATGGTTGTTCTGGATAATGTCTGCATAGTGATAAAACTCTAGAACATTCTTATCTATTTGCCAGTGGGACCTTAAACTCCCCCCTTCCCCTCAATTTGTAAATGTGTTGAAGCATATTCAGGCTAGCTGTAGGGTGCAGTTCCTAATAATGGTTGCAGTTGAGGCATAACAGTACTCTCTGAAAATTATCTGCGCAACAATGGTTTTATATGCAGACATGTAGCTGAATATCCTGCTAAACTGTACATGATGATGGCTGACTTTAATGCATTTCCTGTGGATATGCTAGTAGAGAAGAGTTTAAAATTAATTTAAAAGAAAGAAGTGTAGCATGTATAGTAGTTGACGTATGATACAGCTTGTTTTTAGTAGTACATGGAAACAGCTGCACACATAAGCATATGGGCAACCTGTATTCTACACCTGTAAGATGAACAACATTTATCTACAGGCAGGGTTTCTGGCGTGTCAGGTAATGCAATGTTTCGTAAATGCTTCATCTGGGGCTTCCCAGGAAATGGTATTATATTTTTAATTTGCCTTGAACTTAGGATTTGCTAAAGTTATACAGGGCAGGTACTAAATCTGTGGAACATCAGCATTATAAAAGTATAATAAAGTAGTTAAGTTAAAAATTTAACATGCTAGCAAGATAGGTAATTTTCACGATACTTATGGTGTATGGTTCATACCATTTTTGGTGGAAATGGTATTTGAGAGTTCCTGCTAACAAGTTGCAAAACAGTGTCCATGAGCTGGGACAAGGGGGTCAGAATGTTGCAAATATTCAACAATTTTCCAGTTTAAAATAACTACGGAAGGTGGCATAAGTCTCAAATTAATTCCATTTTATATCATTTTTATGGCATTAGTATATACGTAATAATTTTTTGTTGCATATTGTTCACGTCAGGTAATATTTAATGACATTTATGATTGTGCAATGTGTTTTCCACCATGTGACAACCCTTCAAAAAGGGGGTATTAAATGGAACATCGTGTCTGTTTTAATGACAGATGTATCGCTAGAAAAGTTGGGCATTATTTGTCCATGCTATAAAAATTAAAAGGAAGAATATTTCAGCTTTATGTTCCTTATGTTGATATGAAAAAATTGCTCCCCAATACCTTTGTGCTGTATCTCTTGTTTGCTGTACAGTACCCTGCATTAATGGCTATGCACAGACATAGCCACCTGGCGGGATTGAGCGGAACTAGGCGTCGGTGGGCTGTGTCCAAAATACTTGGTCTCACGACTGCTCACGAGACCGCTCTAGACTGCTCAAGATATCACGGTGGAATAACAGGCATTCGCATGGTCCGTGTAATAACTGGTTTACAACCTCAATGCATTGATAGGAATGGCAATGGCCTTATAATTCATCCCACAGATATATCTGTGATCTGCTGTGATCCATCTTTGTAGCAAGGGTTTGAATCTACCGCGATATCTTGAGCTATCCAAGTATTTTGGACACAGCCCACCAATGCATAATTTCACTCATTCTTGGACAGGTGGCGATGTCTGTGCATAGTCATTAATCCAGGGTACTGTACTAGCTCTCACATTACTAGTACAAACTCAAGCATTTGCACCAAATATCATAGTGGATTAATCAAAATACATTAGGAGGTCCTGGGTTTGATTCCTGGGGTCGGCAATCCTGATCATGGTTTTCTGTGGTTTTCCACGGTCCCCCCAGGATAATTCCTGGGTCGTTTCCGTATAATAGGCCACAGCTCCTTCCTTCCTTCCCTATCCTTGGACCCATCGAATGGTGGTATTCCACCTCCCTAATGGAGTGCCGATTCTCCCATTGGGATAAATAAATAAATAAATACAAATATTAATAAAAAGTATTTTGCCTCTCCTATACAGGACAGTCAGAAAAACTGGGGCAACACTATTGTAAAGGTTAAACTGATTGTTGTATGAATGTGTTGGCATTATGGCAATAAGGAATGCGTTGTTCGAGTGAACAATATGATGAGGATGGCATGCAAGGAGAGCCAAAGTGATGGTGGATTTTTTGCTGGCAAGTTTCATAACTCCTTGGATTAGGAATATTCTTTGGTAGTTCCATGTAGATATTTAAGTCCACTGTCAACTGTGGGGCGGAAGTTGCTAAATTATTTTAGGAGTAGTTTTTATGGCCTATGACAGAATGTGCTGTGTAGCCCTGTGAACCAAACATATGTTCTACTTGTATGAATTTTCCAGCTGGTGAAGACAAACCAAAATGAATTGATAAAATGATTTTAAACTTTTTTAAATGCAATTGAGTAGCTGATATGCTCATACATTTTACCTGATCTTTTCACTTGTGATCTGTCAAAGCTGCTTTAACTTATTTGATATATAGTCTAGTCTAGTATCATGGTATGATGGGCACATGCAGATGTCATGTGGAAGTTATGAATGAAGCGTACTCAGGAAGCGGGCAGTGCTCAAGGTTGGTAGGGGAATCATGGCACATCTTTCATGCCAGATTAGAGGAAGTTATAGTGGAATTGCTGAGAGTTAAAGGTTGTGTATGAGTATCAGAACTATTTAAATTGTTGGAAGCATTTAATTGAGACGCAGCAGGTGATTATTTTAGGTATGGGGTCAGAGTGAGAAACTGTCACAAAATTTGGAACAAGTACATTGAAACCAACTCCTGTGGGTCTGAGGAGGCTATACATACACTGTGGGTTCTAAACAGGTAGCAAAAAATCTTCATTTTTAGGATATAATTTCTCAAAACTGGCAAACCTAAGTGAGATCCAGGGTGGGAATCCATGTTCTATTTGTGGTGCTATCATGCAGAAAGTTGTGGGAAATAAATTTGGCTTCATCTGGTAACCATCATTAGGAAACTCCTGAGAGAGAGACTAAGTCAGCTGCGGGATACATCCAGATCCATGGAAATGTATGCAGATGAATGTCTGGTTCATGAGATTGGCACTGCTTGTCTCATCACCTAATGAACCCATGTAGCAGATGATGCCTCCAGCCAACTTTGAACTCCCACCTCAGCGTTACCATTCCAATGTAAGGGAAAGGGATGCCACTGCCAGCATTCAGCTATTTTGTTCAATATTTAGAGGCCAACCTATAAATTGTGTCCAGTGTTTCTAAAACTTGCAACTGACATTAAAAATGAGGCCCTGATTCCTCAGGCAAGTTTTTTGATAGCGGAGGGAGATTTGGGATAGATTTTAGTGCAGTACTGCCATTGCAAGGAAATGTGCTGTGTAAATAGGATTTTCAGAATGCAGTTTATCAGATCTACACTAGACAGTTTGAACCATCGAAACAAACTTCCTTCACTGATCACATAAGTGTTGCCAGTATGTTAACTGGTACAGTTGGTTACATTGACAGAGGGATATTGATTTTCTGTCAAGACTGAGAGGTTTTGAGTTGTGTAATGACAGTAATTTATTGTAAAGTCATAAATATTTAGGACATCTAAATCGTTGCCTGAAGGTTGTGAAGTTATCTGCAGTAGGCAAAGTGATGCATTGTTAGGCCTTGATGCTGCTAACAGTGATACCTGCATTTTGATACACCTGCAACATGTTGGGCTTATTGCCATTGAGGTGGGTCTCCCTAATTGATCACAACGGGGCTTTCATTTTTGTGATACTTAGAAAAGAATACATGAGAGGGCCAGTTGCACGTGCTCTTTCATCTTCTATCACACCCAAGTTTTGTACCAACCCTGAAAATAATTTTGAGAACATATTAGAGAAACTTGTGGAAACATACAGTATAAACATATTGTATTGGTATGTGCTGATGTGTGGCTTGAAACATGGTAAGTTTTCATAGGTATCTGGTGTAATGAGTGATTCTGTTGGTTACACGGTAGTGTATTTTACAAATGGAGACTGGTGAATGTTTCAAAGGAATGACTCTTTGTGAGTAGAAGTGAGTTGTTGGAGTTCCATAGTTCAGTTCCCTAACTGTCAGTTGTGATGAAAAGTTGGTCCATCATTTTTTTTTTTTTTTGCGCGCGGGGNGTGGGGGGGGGCAAATCAGAATGCTTTTGAAATTTATGAACTTTATGGTCACTGTTGGCCACTGCCAGAAAAGTATTGGTTTGTAATACATATTCAACGTACATGTCCATTATTTATATACAATTCACATACACACTTGTGACGTAATTGAGGGCAAACTAGTGTGTCTGTGCACTTCCTCCAACATGCCAGGGCAAGTCAGAATGGCGACCTTTTTTCTCTCAGGAGACCTTGAACTGAAATTCTGACCATTGATTGTTCCTCTTTGGACATTGCAAGTTCCATTGAAATTGGTGAAGCATAGGAGTAGGTGTGAACTTTGTGTAGTGGATGCAAGTTCAACGTAAGGGAATATTACTTTGAATGCTGATTCTAGCCAAAAAAATGTTTATGATCAGTTAAACTCTATCTGACAATATTCACAGACAAATGAATGAGATTATTTGTAATCTCTGACACAGGAGTAACAATTTTAACCGTACCTTCTAATTCCAACTGGACCCCTAGTGGTCACTATAAAACTGAGATATCCATACTGTTCAAACTTGGTTCACCATACGTTATTTGTAAACAATCAAATTATAATTTATTATGAGATAATTACTCTCTGCTCTATCATTTTAGTAATGTGCTGTAATATTCCAAACACTTTTTTTAGATCAACTCACTTATGTCACAAAATTAATTTTTGCCTTGTTCTTGAAGGCCACACTGCAATTTTTTACGAGCAAGAAATATTTTTGTCTTTTATTATCTCATGGTCCTAGTGGAAAAAGACACTTTAGTAAATTGTGACTTGATTATAGCATTCCCTGTTTGCTGTGAGCAGCTGCACAATTTACTGGCTTTGACATCAAAAGGATATGTGGACACTTATCATCACAACTGCATGCTGAATTTTAGTTACATAACAAAGTTATATTAGCCTGTGACTTGCCTGATTACTAAGAGTATGGATACTCATTGCATTGGATGTGGACTAATGGTGGCCTGAGGGATGCGTTGCTTTTTTAATGGTTCCTGTTATCATCAATGCTCTATTTCCACAGCAAAGCTGTGCCCAACATGGCTCAACGTATTCCTGAGCGTGTCTGTAATGAAGTTAAGGTTCAAGTGATTGTGCCTGTGAGTATGAACCTGATTCATAACCACTCCTTAGAGAGGGACTCTTTTATTATTCCAACTGCACAGGGAGTCATTTCAAACACACTTCCAGTGTGCCTCACACAATCATAAGCTGAGGTATTGATCTTGGAATCACCACATGCACTTGGTGGGATTTTTTCAACATGCAAAATCGTGCCCTTAACCAAAGGGAGAAGCTGCTGAGCTCTTCGACATGAGTATAATGACTTGGAGGGCATGTGGAATATTGATAACCCACTATGATAGTGACTAGGCAAAGCTGACATGTGGTGATTTTAGCTGCTTGCATGTAATCTTAACGGCAATATTGCATGCTCAACTTGATGCATTACCCAGAACTTTTTTTTAAAAAAAAAAGGTTAGTGTATAATATTTCACTGCACCACACTTGGCTTGTAGATCACTGGCAGGTTACAGTGAGTTAGCAGCTGTTGTGCATTTAATTTGAAGGACAGGATATTAGCGAAGGCGGGAGGGTTCACCCTAGATTTCCATTTATTTCAGATGCCTCGAAGTAGAAGGCGCTCCCACTCGCGCTCGCCCATAAGGGACTACAAGAGGCGCCGTTTAGATTCTGCAGACACACACATATCGCATCACCGGTCATACAGGTATGTGTCACGAGCTCATGTGTGAAAACACAGGAAATGTATAAAAAATTTCTGGCACATGCACCAAATTTTTTTTCATGTTGGTAGTGATACTGCAACGACTGTTTTACGGGGTTGGAGTATGTAAAAAAAATTTCATTGCATTATATACTATACACTTGGGAATGCACTTGTGCCCTTGAGATCAACTGCAGTAAAGGTTGCAGTTCAATCTGTATGCAATGACGTCCATGGGCATGTGGGCGTTATCATCTGGATTAGGTAAGTATTGTCTTGCTGCAGTTGTGTGGGGGAATGTTAGATGGCGCTGACTGTTCCGAATCCCAGTGAAGGTTTCTATGGATCCCAGTAGGTGGCTGTCAGGCCAGTCTGTTGATTTGTTATCTGCAGATTGCGAAATTCAAGGATAGAGAGAGAAAAAAATTAGCTATTTCCTGACGTCTATTTGGGCGCGTTAGTAGTCTTTCAAAGGCTATCTACTTGGCCCAAGATGCGTTTTACGAGTAGGGTGCAACATTGTGAGAAATAGTCAGCTGAAGTACTGGGATAGTTAATTTCAAAGGGCTGCTGAGCATTACGGGTGATTAGGGAAATAATTTGTGCTTTAGTGTAATGACTTGCAGGATTAATGTCGGCTGCTGGAGGAATCGCGCCCGGAGGAATTCGTTGTTGCGTGAAGGGAATCATGGAGACATGATTTAGAGGGCGTGTTATGGAAGCAGCATCCTGAGTTGCAACGGCAATCTGAAATGGCAGAGAAGTTGTGGAGGCCGCTTATCTGGAGATTACCACCATGCACTTCACAAGCTGGCATTTTGACGTGTTTCCTTTTCTTTAAATAATGGTAATGCAGCATTTTAAAGGCTGGAAGACGGCCAGAAACGCTTTCCAAAGACGTGACCTTTACAAATAATTGCGTCAAAGTTGGCGGAACATTAAAGTATTATGCATGCTCCGTGGAACTAACGGCATTATCCGACATGTAGATTTTTTTGGTAATACAGTAACATGTATTATCCACTGGTATAGGGCGGACTGCAACCAGTGGTACAGTGTTCGTTATGTAGAATTCATATTGATCCTCAAGCCATATTCTGGAGTTAAGTCAAGGTTGTGGGGCGGGGTATCAAAAGCCGGTAAATAAGTGAAGGCTCTCTCAGTGGCAGAGTGGGATTTCCTGAGGGGGGAAAAAACGGGAGAATGGGGACTTCCGAAAAAAAAAGAGTAAAAGCTGCGATGGGAATTCGGTTTCCTCGGCTGAATCCCGCCCCCTCTATTTCCATTTCCTGCGGCAAGGGGATTTGGCGACGGGGATTTGTCCAGCTGAGAGATAAGAGGGCCGAAATGGGGCGGTCCGGGAGAATATGGGTGTGGAGATGAGTTTTCTATCGGGTCGGATTTGGGTAGGCACCCTATGGGGCAGAGGTGAAACATTTTCTTTAGGGGGCTATTGATTTACAGTGAGTAGGATTCATAAGTGAACTGTAAAGCGCTGTTGGGGTTCGTGACCGGTGCGGTGGGATTTTTATATATCGGGTTTGTTTGCGGAGGTTGGACCAGCCCACAGTGTTTGTCCAGCGGGTTGATACGCAAATTGCCATGATGGCGTGAGGGACGGATGGTGTAATTAGGGGAGCAAATGCATCTCAGCCTTGTGACGTGGTGTCGGGGCCAAAGGAAGCAACCAAAGAGGCGCCGGTCCAATAAAGAAGGCGGGCTCCTCCTCTAGAAGGACCATGACCCACCCTGGGAGGCTCCTCCGCACACAATGAAGGCTGCTGTAAGGCGAGAGACATTGGGACATGGGTGTCTTTTAATGTTTGTTGTGGAGGCGATTTATGGTCCCCATCGCGGATTGAGGCTTTGAGGGGGAAGGGTGGAAGCAAATATTGGCACAATTCGAGCAGCTCAGGGCCGCCGATTTCACCTGGGCACTGGCTGGCCGCAGGGATTCGAATCCGGTCACGGATGGGATTAATTGTGAGACAAACGGGGTGGAAAGTCATTTGGCTTGATTTTGAAGGTAGTGTCATGGGCAGGGGTTCATTAATCGAGGGTCTTATGGAGGCTCCTCAAGGCTGGGCAGGGCAGGGGCAGTACATAACTTTCCACTTTCGCGAAGTTTGGGCACCAGGACATGGACCAATCGTACACCCACGTCGGCCACGTGGAGCACCATCCTGGCGCCATGTTTTAAATTAGGTCTTGATTTTAACGCGGGATGTCGCTGGTTGCCATAGTGTGGCGGTAAGGTTTGAAAATGCGGGAGAATTTCTTTGTGTAATAGCAAATATTGGAGGCAATATTGTTCTCAGCTCAGCGGGAAAATGTCTCGCGGTTCATTTGCGGCGGAAGATTTTCGCTTCGGTGAAAGGGGCCGACCGAGCAGACCTTCGGATGATTTATAGAGCGCCGATCGAAGACATTGGCCCATTTTCTCCAGAGGACTATCGCGGAGAGATGCGTGGGGTCGAATGTCTTTTCCCTGGGTTATGCACTATAGGAGACTGAGAGGTGTCCTTCAGCAGTGAGTCCCGTTAAAACGATTGCTCCCGATTAGGCGGTTTTGCAATATCGGTTGGGATGGTATAGCAGGTGAAAGGGGTCAAAGAACGTGGAAGATGCTGCAATTTGCATGCTATATGGATGGGGCTAGGCGGTGCCGCATGAGTATAGACTTGACGTTACATGCGGCAAGTCCTTGGTTTTTTTTCTTGAAGAAACCTTTTCGGTACGAGGTTGCAGAAAAAATGAGAAAAGATTTACTGTACCTGCGAAACCGTTATGGGTCCAAGAACAGTGTTGGGCATATTTACAGCCGCAGTTCTTTGAAACAGTTTTTTTTATAGCGTCGTTTGCTGTCGCAGAAAAAAAATTGAATGCAATAGTAATGCGAGAGCCGACTAGACGTCGGTTTTTTCATCAAGCTGACGTGAAATGATGCGTCGTAAAGCTCTTGGGAGTGCAACGCTCCGAAACGGCCGGTGCAAATTGGAAGCTCATGCGGTACAAATGACCAAAAGAAGGGAATATGGCATCGGGGAGCACGTGCTGGCGACGCCTTTCCAGTACGTGGCAATAATCGCCGTGACATCGCAAATCGCCTTCAGGACGTGCAACCCCCAGAAAAAAAAGCGACCTCTTTTTTGGGGCCGAAAATCGGACCGCGCCCAATTTTATACGCTGAAGCATTGGAGGACTTTGATTCAATAATTACTGGGGGCCTACGCCTATGCGCCATCCTTCCTTTCAGGACTTGACAAAAGGTCACCTTTTTTGAGGGGCGTTGGGCGGGTAATCGGTCGGTGCAAACTCGGTTGGTAGTAATCTAATTGGCAGCTTCTAATCGGGCGTCTCGAAGTCGTTGCCCGGGTGTAAATAAGAAACATGTGCGTGGGGTTTGGGCAATGACCGTGTGGTTGTGCGAGGGTAACCAGACGATTGACCCTTTTCCGCCCACAGGTGCATGCCATCTTCCGTGGCGTTCGATGCCAGTCCAGTTTCCCATGATTATCCGGGTAAAAAGTGCGGGCATAATCAGGGGAGATCGGCAACCCGGACTTATTTGCATACCTGCTTCGAGAAAATATTATTGCCCGTTTTATGACCCTGTGGTTGATATAGCAGTTGGCGGAACTAAAATTGGCGAGGGATGAATTATAAATTTGTGGCAATATGTATCGCATCGTGTTTGAAAAGCCCGCTGTCAGTTCGCTGTATGGAAGACTGATTTTGTGTAGCTTATGGGGAAGGATAACAAGTGGGGTCTGCGATCGCAATCAATCATTTGCGTTGGGATTGTTTATGAAACGGTGCATGCGGCTTTGCCAATCAGTCATTGTGCCGCTGCATTCCGAGTTAGGAAATTACAAATTAAATAATGCATGCCCCCACGATATGACGACAACAGCTTGTATCGCAAGCAAGTAATTGGGCTTGGCATGGTCGCCGCAGACCTTTAGCCCAAGATACGCAGCTCATCAATCAAAAGCCAGGCCAGAAATTCGCAGGCGGTATTAACACTTAGGCAGCGTCATCATTCGAATCATTATAATTCGCCATCGCGAATCGATGAATAATTTTACACTCATGGGTGTGCCCATTCACACTGCAAAACAACTAATGTTACGTAATCGTTGTATGTTTTTCCGATTTAGAAGCCTCTCCATGACTACAATTAAAAGGGCCGGCCCCTCTGCATTTACCACGGCTACACATCATTATCCTTCAAAAGCCTTGGAATTCGCGTCACGTACTCTGGTACTCATACAGCTTTTTTCAGAGAACGTGTAAGATTCAACGAGTTTATAGGCTGCTGACTCATGAATCAATGAGGTGGAAGAACTTGATTTTTTTTAAAAGTGTTTCTAATGAGTTGAGGCCCCGACATTATTCATCCGCATCCTACTAACCTTATACCCATTTTTCCGCGCTTTTTAATTGAAGCCGATTGTTTACCCCGTCAGAATGGACCGTCCTCTGAAGAAATACTGAGGACGCCCACAGTCCCTGAAGGCTACCACCGCCTAGCTTTTTAATCCGCTTCTTTTTGTCTCCGACACGTAGGAAAGCAGATTGTGCATGCTGGATCAACCGAAACTCGCATTTTTTTTTTCTTCTAGTTGATGGCGTTGTTTGCCATTTTGTAGGTGAAGGTCGTAATTTTAAGTAGGACGGCCCCCTTATTTTCTGGGGGAAAGCTTATGGTCAATTTGAACTGTGAAGAAGGGGGGTTCAAATACATGGTGCAAAAGTAATGCGGAATTAGCGTATAGGGTGGGGATTCATTTCCTCTTCTGCGCGACGGAACGGCGCTACCTGAATTCACAATTATAGACGTGTCTGTTTTTGGTAGTAGGAATGGTGTCTTCAAGGAAAACCGGAGGTGGCAGAATCGAATTTGCTGATACGACCAAGGTTACGACACCCGCAGATGCGTGTAGCCACACTTTTTTTTTTTTGCGACATAACAATCGGCGGAATGCAGGGTGCGGAACGGGCCAAGGGTCAGATCTGATGCCCTGCAACCCGAACTGGTCCGACTCCTGATTGGCCTTCCTCTTCCTGGTGTTTACCTGTCACTTGAAGTGTTCCTGCGACAACAGGACGACATGGGGCTAAAATGGCGCATCTTCTGCCCAGCCATCAATTGTGCGGGTTATAAACACTATTCATCACCTTGACAGACGCTTGATTAAGGCAAGCTCGGCACAATAGCTGTTGCCCCGCATGCAATCGCACACGCCCCGAGATGAAACCGAGCGATCCGCTGTATCCGGTATTTGATAGGACAGAACTGGTTCGCGGCTCGTGATATGCCCCGGAAAAAAAAAGGGTGGGTGGGGAAATAATTAAGGGCTGATGATGACATGGTTAATCTGCGTGGCATATCGCGAGTGAAATTTGTATTGATCGAGGATGCTCATTAGGGGTAGGTACCTGGCTAGATGCCAAGAGACACATTGTTGGGGGCGTAAAAATGATGTCCATGGTGTTATTGTGTAAATACTTGAAAAGGGATTGGCCCTTGTTATATAGGCGTTGGCCGTTGTTTTTGGCCAGCATCCTTGGAACCAGTATTCGGAAGCTGCGACTGCAGTGACCATGGCGGCTCAAAAAAATGTCTCCAAAGAACAGAGGGCTCCTGACTGGAAGCTTGGGATCGATCAGCATCAAAAGGCTTCCATGCAACTTGAACCTAATTGGGATTGTAATGGGATGAGCAATTCGGGGGAGTAGTTTGCAGAGCGTGGGGTTTACTGTCAAAATCTTGGGCAGGGAGCGGGTAATGCAACGCGATCGCGGTTTGACGGTCGTGGGCGGTGGTTATGTGAAGTTATATTGGCAGGTTGTGTCTGGCCTTACATGGGAGAGCGATTCAGATAGAAATGGAAGCTTGCTGTAATTAAACGAGGTTGTATTACACAAGCGAAATGCGCGCTTAATTAATTTTTAGAGGACGAATCTAAATTTTTGGTCATTAATATGGGCACCAGCAGTGTTTTTTTGTTGTTGTTGTTGTGTTCGATAAACTCACCTGCCTTGAAATAGAATGGGCTCTGTTGCAAGTTTTGAGAAAATGTGGTGGGTTCTCACCGCCTTCCCCATGTCCAAAACTACTTTACCGGAGTCGTTTTCTGACACGATGCGAAGGAGGACAGCGGTTTGTCATGTCGACAGTGAGTCGAGCGGTTTTGCTGCAGGCTGCCGTTGAGTTTCAGACTTTTTTGCTAGGAAAGTAAGATTGTCGCTGGAACGTGTTCTAGATATGGAATTGTCAATAGCTCCTGCATTGTTATAAGTCAAATTGTTTGCAATTTTTGCATGGAGGCGTCATTAGCACATGAAGGGGCAGTTAAGTTTTAGTGAAATCGTCGTGCCACCCCAGGCGGCCGGTTTATCTAACCAGCAGGATATTTTCTGCCAGCAATGTTCTCGAATATTCATAATATTTCTACGTATGAGGACGTTGATGATAATTAGAACTTTCATAACGTATATATTTAAGTAATCTAGTGCTAATAAAATTAACCCGAGCCTCAAGGTTATGCTTGCTGCCTACTATTTAGCGTCTGTCTCAATGACAATGCCAGTAGTAAATTTGTAATGAAGACGGCACTCCCATTAGTTTATACCTCTGTATTAGCATCTTAAAGGGCCTCCCCCAAGCGTCTCCAGGTTATGAAAGCCAGCACCACCCATGTTATGACATCATGTGTGACAAATTATTGTTGACGTTTACGGAAGCATTACCGGGTGGAGCAAAAGTAATCGGCGGAAAAGAACATTAAATGGGTATGTACCGCCTATATCTGCGACATTAGATGGCCTGCGACATTATTATGGGTACTGTCCCAGGTAACTTTTGTTCCACCATGTACTTTGCTAACAGCTTCATACATATACAGGACTTGACAGTTTCCGTTACGAACTTGTACCATATTATTACAAACGGGGAAGACTTATGTCCATATGATTTTTTTTTGCGGCGTATCTTGACCTTCATTATTGCCACCCACAGCATTCTGTAATTACTAGCTATAAGGAGGAAATAGCGGGGAACTGCTCAGTGTGGGTGGTAGGCTGCGGGTCGAGGGGAGGGCTATTTTATAGCATCTTCAGTAAAGAGAATCCATCTTAGGGGTCGACGAACCCCCCTCCACAACCATCCTATTTTTCACTGCGAAGACACCCACGCTTCAACGTTTCTGGTTCCTCTTTTCGTGAGGCAGTCCAGGTATTTTATTGTCTAGTAGGGTATACTGTGCCGACCTTTAGTTTCATTTCGCAGAGGGTATTGTTCGGGAAACGGAGACGACAACGGGATGCCGGACATCTAATCATGGCAACATCGCCCACACAATGTTCATATACCTCAAAAGGACCTTTAGGAGAGACCAAAGTCACCATCCGGAGGTTTCCGACGAAATTGTAGGGTTGGATCAGGATTTATGAAGCAATCTGAGCCGATTTTTATCATGATGGTTATCTGTAGGACATCTGCAGGCCTTGTGTCAAACCTCAGGGTTTTCAGCGGTCAGTAGCTTCGGCTGGCCATTACCACGTTACATGACTGCCGGTCTTAGTTCTCGCCGGAGTGCTTTGCCGTGTCGGAGGCTCACCAAGGTCGGCTAACCTTAATTGGCCACGTGGGGGATTTCTCACGATCGCTTTTTTTTGGGTGGTTTGAGGAACCAGATGCGCGGTTGCCTTTTATAATTATATCTGTGCGTGCCATTTTGGTACATGGGTGGTATTTAGGCCCACCTGCCACACCCTGATACGACTGGGATTTAGTTAACGTCGCTCATTCCTTGCCTAATTTGATGCAAATCTCCACAAATCCAAGGCAGGCAGGCATGCATGTTCGGCGTAATTACTAGTAACTGGGTACGACAATAATGATGACATTGGGTACCCCGCTGCCGTCCATAATAATTAAGAATGTCAAAATGTACGCCAAGGTTTATTTTAAGGATATAACCAGAGTGGCGCCAAATAATTTTGTACAACACTCTTTGAGCAACTTGCTATTAGAAAGTCATTGAACTTCGTGCAAGAGGTCATTTTTGCTTTAATTTGTCTGATTTCCGGAGATAAGGTCAGGGTGGTCAAACCATGTAGCACCGGTCCTGTACAGTTCCTTCTGACACGCCAGCAGGCTAACACAATATATGCATGGGTGTGGGGAATTGTGTGAGAATGTGACCCTGTATATCGTACATCTGGGTGGAGGTTGGCGTCTCCTTTTCCTTTCTTTCCCACTTTCCCAATGGATTGTTACGTGAAGAGATGGGTGCTCACACTCGACCACCCCCTCCTTATGCATCTCCTTGCGGAGGTGGACAAGTTTGGGCTACGGGTTAGGTAACTTCTTTTCAAAATAGGGTGTCGATGTCTGGCTCGTTCTCCTACCAGGTGACCTCGACCTGGGGCCTGCCCATATACAAGAGCCACATATTTCATCTGCAGTATTCCGATCGTTGTTGGTTTACGAAATTGATCTGTTACGGAAACAATAAGGCAAAGTTTCATATTGGTAGTGTGGCATACTGTAGGGATATGTGGGTGTTTTGATGGATTAGACTGGTAACTCAGCGTGATTAAGTTTGAAGAAATATTGCAGTTTGATTGTGGACTTTGTGGGAACCTCGGCAGCAATTTCCGTCTTCAAGTGTTTCGGAGGATTCCAGATATGCCGCAGATCCTCCGGGCTAATCGCGGCAATCGATTTGGCCGAAAAGGGCTCTACGTATGAGGTGGATTCCCAGGCGAACTGCCTAAAAGAAGCTTCGTGAAAAGAAAAGAACACGAATGGTGCACTAGCGCCGTATCTGTCTCCTTTCACTCGTCATGCGTCACGAAAGGTCTGCCGTGGAAAAAGTACCATTTGTCACCATGATTTTTGCCCCAATGCCCTTTAGTATTGCGCAGCTGGCGCTATGACAAGAAGCGCAGTTGTGGCTCAAATAGAAATAAAAAAGGAGTAGGGGGCGGGGATGGCTGTAGTAATTGTTTGAAAAGGCTTTGTGCAGAGATCTGCAGTGGAAAGGCGCCCACATTATTACAGTCTGGTAACTTGTATACAAATAAATGGGAGAGTTGAAATTTGCAAACCTTTCCCGTGAATTTAGGCGTACACAATGTGATATTTTAACAGCCCTCATTCGATGATATCTTAACACGTTATGCTTCATATTCAGATCACGTTCTGAACCCCCGAGTTTACCCAATTGACCTTTTGTCCTCGTATCACTTGTTGGCCCATACGCTGGATTGTTTTGATTGCAAGCAATCCTTTCAGTAATCGGCTGTGATAAGGAATTAAAGCGGAGACAACACGGGCTGGCAGCATATGACGACAGCTGCTTATTTAGGCAGTGTCTAGAAAGTAGGGTAGTCGCCACATATAAGCTGTTCCTGCGACCCGACGCGAATGGGTCACCAAGAAGCAATGCATGTGCAACAAGTAGGTAGTTGGGTGAGAGTGACCCTGGCCGTATATGTGATCCGCGAGCCAATGCCGGCTGAGGCGAGCGAGTGAGTGCCCACGCCCCGCAAGCCCCACCATAGCAGCCAGCCAACCGCTTCAGGTGCCCTCCAGTGTGGTGCCAGTGGCCCTCGGAGGAAGGAGCCCGTGTCTTGTGGTGGTGGTGCTACACGCAGAGCGGGAGATGGTGGTGGCTCCTTTGCCGGAGACGGTGTCACGTCAGGTGACCCCTTCGATGCCAGCGAAGGCGTGTACAGCAGCCAGTGGTGCAACACGGGCTTTCACTCACGAGAATAGTGGGAGTTGGGAACAAAAGTGGTCATAGGTCAGATAGGAGGGGTAGACGCCTTCCAGTGCTGGATTTTCAACCTGTAACATCGCGAAAGACGTTTCCTGAACACCCGATGGCAGGGATGCTCTGTGGAGCTGGAAAAGAAAGGGCGTCGAACCTGTGTTGATCTGCGTAGCTGCAGGGCTCTCGAGGGGGATGATGTGTGCACGCTAAGAAGGTGGTAGGGGCCATCCTCTATGTCACGAAAGCCATTCCGACCAGTCGATACACGATCACGCGGAATCAAACATGAATTTTACATGCGGCCGGAATTGCCACCGCCCAGGATTCTTGTTGCGGATTTGATTTGGCGGAAAAGCCATCATGTCGTTTTGCCCCAGGGGCTCCAAATTGGATGCTGAGGAAGTGGTAATAGTGCCGCCTCCGAATGGCATTGAAGGAAATTGGCAAGGACGCAGACCAAAGTCTTCTCTCTCACGCGTTATCTGCACCAGAGGGTGGAGTCGCCGTTGCTTGTGTACCAACTCTTCGCGGGAAACCCTCTGTCGGTTGTGACTAATCAGGAGGGCAGCCAACCTCCTTTGTTCCAGGGCAGAGTGTTGGGGTGGTACGGGGCGGAGGAAGGACGGCTGATCTGGGGGTCAAGGGTAGGTGGCCTGATTGATACGAGGTGGGAAAAGGTGGGCGGAGATAGCGCGGGTCATGGTGGGAATATTGCATCAGGACAACGCAACTGAATTTTTGGGAGGTGGTTCAGGTTGGAGTGATCTGAACCACCCCCCAAAAAATATTTGCGGAAACGTGGGAGGGGCTGACTTAGCGATGACCCTGTCTATGGCCGGTTATTAGCGAGCTCGGGACAAAGCGAGCCTTCTGGCCTGTAACGGGTCTGCACGTGTCTTAATGCGTAGGGGTTGAAGGTCGGCCATGGCAACCCTATAGGCTGTTTCCGCAATAAACCCATCTAAATGCTACTTGAGATGAAAACGAGTTTGTGTGTGCAATAGAGCTGCAGTGAGAGTGTATACGTAATTTTTAAGAGGGGTTCCGTTAGCTTAATGAATAGTAAAAGTGGCCCAAATTGCAGTAAAGACCTCTCGGATGGGTTTCTCATTGTTTTTCAAAGCAACCTCCATAGCTGTTGGAGCGCAAAAAATAATGGCAGGAGCGGACAGAAATACAAAGAATCGGTGGAAAACGTCGGTGTATTTTTCAATAAAAGACAAAGCAATTTCCTGCTTTCTTCCCCGCGGATCTCGTTTTGGACCGTGGTCTTGAAGGTCAACTTTTGCAGTGGAAAGAAGGACCTTGACTACTGATAGTAAACAAGTTGAGGATGGTAATTGCTTTCCATGGTATGGCACCTTGCTTATAGGAACATGCAATTCAACGGGGCGTGCGCTGGTGTTCTCACCTCGAAGTTTAGGGGGCACAGGGCGGCCGTGAAATTGGGAAGTTCAGGAAGCGACTTTTTTGGGGGAGGTGCGCAGCAGTGCATGTCGCGCCAGGTTTGTCATCGGTATCTTCAACAAACGTGCCCTGCCAAGGAAGAGTCAATATCAGATTCCATTAGCGGAGGAGTCTCACGACAGTTTGCATGCGACCTTGACCGTAAGTTGAAGAGGCAGTCGTTCATTCTTGGAGAATGGTCAGCTAATATTTGACCGGAAGAAAGGTCTCATCTTTTCTTGTCAGGCTTTTATTAGGACGCGGTCGGTTTTTTTTTAAAGGCAGTTGAGTAACTTGGCAGTGAATGCGCATTTTGCCGGGTGGAAAAAGTGGTAAACAAGCAGTCCGCTGCAGCGATTAACAGGGAATGTCAAGGGACGTGGTCCAGAAACGAGATTTTCCGCCACATTGCCCCCAGACGAGTACCACTTATCTTTACGGCTTGTTGGATGGTGTGGATCTCGGGAGATCCTCGGTCTGGTTGGGGAGTGCTCCCTGCACTGATGACATGCGACCCATTGAACTAGTTGGGGACTTGGCACAGCGAAAATGGTGGGAATTCCTTTGCAGCTGAAGCTGGTCAACTCTCCTGAAATCCGCAGTTTATTATAGGGACCGACCGGGATTGTTCTGCGTCAGGGCGTATTCAGATTACGAGCACTAAAAGTGATTAGTTATTCATGCACATGCATGCGACACTTGTTACTAGGCGACTTATGTGGCCTGCGATGCATACGAGGTCTCGACGAACGTCGCGCACAATATTCATTGTATGCTTTGTCTACCTGGAAGCGGTCCAAGTGTAGCCACTTCAATATTGTGCCATATTTGGCGAAAAATAATCCCCAACCGGTGTAGTCATAAAGCCAGGGCCGAGACTTGCGTTGGGAGAGAGTGCCGGACAAATTAAAGAGCATGAAGGTTATGTTTCTCAGCCGTTAGCTGATCAATGAGTGTGTGGCATATGCGGATATTGCATTGGAATCAAGGAAGCATGTGACGTCCGAGCTTTGCCAAGTCGTGCGAAGTTTGCTGTCACCTTCCAGTGTGCACTGGTGACCACGATTGCTTTGTTTCATTCCGTGGTAAGTCTCGACAGATAACAGAGCAGTGCCAGAGGATCGGAGATAAATGCAGGCGGAATTGTGAGTATTGCCGGTGTGGCAGGTGCGGAATTTCAATATGTATCGGGTGAGTGACTGTTCTGGGAAGGGTTAAAGTCCGGATGTAACCTTGGGATGCAGCTATAGCCGTGCGTGATTGTTAGCGTCTTCTTCGAAGCAAATTGAGTGGAACGATACCCCAGGCAGGTGGAGACGGGTCAATCTGCCTGGTCCGGCAACAACAACTACACACAAAAAAAATTGGACTCTTTATGACTCAGGTGTTTGGTGTGACTCATACGAAGAGGCATATAGGACACGTCATGCGGGCTTGATCGTCAGGCTTTTGTGGACTAATTGTAAATGGCGGCTGGAATCTCCTCCCCGAGTGTGGGCGTGAAGTGGGTCGGCCTCGTGACATGTAGCATTAAGCAAGTATATGAATCGGGGTCTTTGCTCCGAGCAGGAGGTCAGTGCCCAATAGCAGGGCAGCTGCGGCATTCCAAGGTGGTCATTTCGGTCGGGAGAGAGCGCTTTTTGATTCCCGAAGGTTGGGACGGTCACCTCAATTGCTGTGGTAACCTTGCATGTGCAATCAGGATGGTGACACAACACTCGCGCTTTTAAGAGATCATCATAATGGCTGGAGAGTGTTAGTTTGAAAGTGCAAATTAATGGTTGACGCCAGTTAGTGAGTTTGGCAGTTCTGATTGCCCAACTCTTGGACGTCCGTCGCAGAAGACCGGGGAAGGCACACATTTATTTTTTCTCGGGAAGAACGGAAATGATTCCATCGGCACTTGGCTTGCTTCCATTTCCGAGTCTTCCTTGGAATCGTGAGAATAAGCCTGAGGGAGGCAATTCCAGGTCAGGTCCTCCCAATTCCGACGCTTTTCGCAACTCAATTGCCTCTATAACGAAATCGCGAAAACTCCAGCGCACTAATGCAACTGTTGGGGAAGGGTTGCCGCCGGGGCGGCCCGACGTCATCCGGGCATAATTTGGTCGAACGGCTTGACTGGAAGCAATCAGCGCGGAAAATACCCGCTGCTATATTACACGGTACAGTCCACGTCATGGTTCAGCTTAAAAAAGGGCTTTGACGCGACAGTAGGCTTGTGGGAACCCCCGGGCGATTTGAATGCGGGACGGGAAAGGGAACGGCGCGCAGCTTGACTTCATATGTCCATCAGGACAAAAGACACAATTTTTTGTCCCATACCTAGCCGACAGTGACGTCACGATTACCTTTAAGATGCGGGACTCCCTGTGGTTACGGGTAGCACCTCCGCAGTGGCCTTGGATGTGCATGCCGGGTTCCCAAAAAAGGGATCCGGACGTTGTCAGTCTAGTTCCATGTATGGGCTTCGGAGGCCGGGAGAGAATCCTGCTTTTCAAGCGTTGCGTGTTTTTGCGGCACATACTTGAGAAGTTGCAGCAGCCAATTTCTGCCGGATTTAAAGGCTACAAAGACAGGCCTCTGCTCTATATAGGGGGGTATATTGATCAAGAAATGCATTACATAAATAGGCTACCCCGTTTCGGGGTGAGGTATGGAGCCAGGGAACTTTTGATGAAGTGGAAGCCAGCCTGGAAGCAACATTTGCGTTTGTTGGGCCTTTTCCGGGGCCGTTTGTTTTGAAGCGAGAGGAAACTTTCGCTTCGTTATCAAGGCAGGCAAGGTTGCTTCTTATCACTCATCCTTCCGTTTACGCACATGAAAATATGGAAGAAAATGGCAGTGACTTGCGTGACGCAGGAAGGAAATGCAGGGCACTCCGACCACATTGAAAGAGACACGTTATAGCCGCTGAAAGCTTGGGAAAACACGGAGCGCGATGTCAGACTTGACGCGAGCAGAATTCGAAATTCCGCGAGAAAAAGAGGCGCATGTAATCTGACGAGACCTCCAACAGTTTGGGAGATGTCAGCTTCAGACAACATGGCTAGATGACATTTCCACCACCCCCCTATAGAAGGCTTGCAGGAAAAGGATTTGTCTAGTCAGGATTTTTGTCAAGTTATAAATGTAGAGGAGGACGTGGCGAGTTTGCAAACTTAGTCCAGTTTGGTGTAACTATATACATGTGCCATTTGTTATGTAGGCATCAACATTGGGCACGCCCCGGGGGTTGGATGTCAAAAGCGAAATTACGGGCCCGGAGGCGAGAGTCGGTGATAATCGGTGGTGTAGAAGCCCCCAAAGCTTCATCCCGCAGGAGTAATAAGATTAGGGAGATAATATCCCGTGGGGAGGGTTTTGTGAGCCGGATGAACGGACGAGGGAAGAAGCTTGTGCCGAGGCGGAAAACGATCATTTCGATAGTCACATTCGTTTGCCTTTCAGGAATCCCCGCATTGTTATGGTGGGTGTTTCTCAGATATTTTACGCCTGGAGAGGGGTATCCGGTACACTGGGTGGCCTGATAATAAATAAATTGTACTGACTGTGAGTCGGACTTTTTCCGTACATCAAGTAATCTGCTAAATTCAAAATAATGTAGACCCATTTCGTTATACGGACATCGGTACGTCAGGGTGAGGTTGATGGGAGGGTTTAATAAATGAGAGGATTCAAACTGCCTTGGCAATTCAGACTCGTGCCGTCCCAGAATTGCGGGAGTAATGAGCTCATTATCGTTGGTGTAGCCCAGAGCTCGTGCTGGGCGAGATAGTGTCAGAAAGTATAATTACTGATTTCGATTCGAGTCGTTTTTTTCCACCCTTCTGGTGTGAAAATGTGAACTCGTTACAGGTTCGTGTAAGCCCGGTAATGTGGCGAACAGTGATGGATTTAATTGCGGAACATTGGATTGTTATTTCAATCAAGCCCGTCCTGGATTGGCGCTAAAAGCTTGAATTTGCGACGATTACAGCAAACCTTTCATGCATAACATTTGAATCAATGGCCCCATTGTAGAAGATAATTTCATGTCAATTTAATGACAATTGGGAGACTAGTCGGGACTTCGCGCAGAAATTATTGCACGGAGGTAAGGCCTTGTTTTTCCACTCCGGGCATGGGAGAAAATACTGCAGATTTTTTGAATTTACAAGGTACCAAGAGGTACCTTTCTCATAGGAAAAGTAGGATCACGATAGATTGGAGCCACTCTATTATTTGATGATTACTTCACTGTTTTAGCATTCGAGATATTAATGTCTGGAGCATTTCAGCGAAAATGATGGGATTTGAGCTATCGGTGGAATTATTAGTGGGAACCCACGAAAGGAGACTTAAATTGGTTGGGGTATACGTAGAATTATGCAGATGACATGCGGCTTTTTCGGTTCCTTGGCGTGCCAGGCTCCTTCACAAAGAAAAAAATGACCCTCAGAAAGGTGGAGGAAAAATGAATGTCGAGTATGGCAGAAAGCTCATCTGCATGGTGGGAGGCTGAGACACTGATCGATGGCTAGAGATAGGTCATCGCGACAGAGGACATGATTGACAATGGTATGATTATATGCGATGGGAGGGAAGGGTCGTGGGGTTGGGGCGAAGCTTTTGAATTGACTTGCATGAGGGTCCGGAACTAATCATATTCCAAAGGAAGGATGAAGAGGTATTACAGGACTTCCACAAATGAGGTTTTGAGGCTCCGTTTTATGAGATCTGAATGGATTCTGAGTACTTGACGATTTTATATCCGCTTGATTATATCTATCCGGTATGTGCCGCGAATAATTTTGTAAGGCAATAGCGGGTTGCCGTGCAACCCACCGTGCCTTTAGCGGTCGGAACCTCCGCGTCTGTGTCACAACAGTTAAACGATTGCGATTTAGGTGATGAAGTGCCGCGTGAAATTTAACCGTCCGAATTGCGAGGGTTTTAGTGCGAGCATGAAATTACATTCCGAGCCTGTTTAACGGAAAGGATTGCACTGGAAGGCGCAGAACCTGTGGAGTAATTTGGCCTGTGTTCAGCCCCCCTGATTGTTTCGCTTCTTGCCAGATCAGAGAACATGTTTGACTCACACGACTGGACTTTAGTTGGGGAATGTTCCACAAAGAGACCACATCGGGCTGCCGGACTTTTTTATGTGGCTGTTCCGCCTGAGCACAATAATTATGGCATTAGTTCGATTTACGAGTAGGAAGTATATAGCTCTTAAGTTGCGAGCCCTTCTATTTCTTCCTCATGGCCTCCCGTCCATGAATAATTCAATGGAGCAATCTCCCTCGCCCCCCCTCTGGCTAAACTCTGGTTTTGCAGGCGCTTAATTCGCCAGTCTGCTGACATTTTGCACGGCTCACCCGCCCAGATTATTTGGCTAGACGCTAGAGGAAGCTGGGGGGGGCTTGCCAGCGGGGTTTGTGGGATGCGGGGATTGAGCGATAATCCGGATTCCGGGGGGTTTGCGGAAATGGTCTGGTTGGGGGGTATGTGCAACGGACCTCTTTTGCATTACAGCCTGCGTCTTTGGACCAGGAACAGGAGGACATGACGCTTCCCTCGTGGGTTCGACTCCTGGGACTGACGACTGTGGTCATCCCCGTGTAAGTGGTCGGCTGAAGTGAGAAACTGCCGGTTCTGCGCTAACGTCATTGTCAACCTGGCATTGCGCCACAAACTGCATGTTGGCTGGGGAAAGAGGCACAATGTTTACCCTGGAAGGGCAAAGGAAAATATTGGTCCTGGAAAGGCATATCTGGGAGGCGAGCAGGTCGTGAAACACAGGTGGCAATGGGTGGAAAGGATTTTGTGGGTATCCCCAAAGGGGTGTGTATTGGATATTACTCTGCCGCATCATCTTGGGAGCGGAGTTAAGGGCGGAATCGATCGGGTGTAATCATGGGGCCCTCCCTAACCTGGCGTTTCTTTTTGTACCATGTTGGCTCTTTGCCCAGTGGACCTAAAAGGCTGCTTATTGTGAGACAAGGACGTAACATTTGGCTCCAGCGAGGGAGTCATAATGACGATAACTTACGAAATTTTTGTGATTGCCGTGCAGCTATAATGACACCCCCGCACGCGACCACCCTGCAGAATTCGGCCTCCTTGGAACATGGGATTCTACTGATTGTGGGTTGCAGTCTGAGAGTCCCGAAGATTTCACTTGCTGCTTGACTGGCCAGGGGAGTCCAAACTTTGGGTGATCTATTGCCGGCTCCAGACGGAAGAGATTGGGTAATTTTATTGCCCGGGTCTCTCTCCGGTTGAAAGGAGGCTGCCAGGAGCCGGATTAACGAAACGTGATGGACGATTCTGGGGCCCATTTTTCGTGATTTAGGCGGCCATCGGGTAGGAAGACAAAGGGAGTGACGATGATTGGGGGACGATCCGGAGCTGGGGGACGTCACCTTTCCGCGGATGGTCCGATGGAAAGAAGTGCGGGGGCCAAAACTGAGCGATCGAAGCTAAAAGGAAGGGGCAGGTTTTGGCTGCGCATCCGCATGCGGTCTTTGGCTTTTGGGCGGCCTGAACCAAGAGGCTGCTGAAACATTCGTCGCTCGGGAGGCTGCGACGACGCACGTGATCTTGCCCCGGCATGGTAATGTGGTGACGTGCTCCGGGTGTGCAATTTTTTTTGGGGTGCCGAAGGTCGGACCGCATTGTCGACTGTTTCTTTTTATGAAAGCGGAAAGTGCGAGGTGTGATAGCATCGGCTGTTTGGCGGCCTTGTGTAATCTGGTTCCTTTGAGGACATGCTTCCGTGCATGAGCGGCGTGGATATGAGATGAAAAGACTGGGGGCTGCAGTATGCTGGAGCACCCTGGCCGGTAACCGATCCTGGAGGCTGAAGAAGACCGGGACGCCAGTGTCTCTCCGGACGGATTATCCAGCATCATATGCTGCTTGTGGTTTAGATATCAAGGACCAGGAGAAAAAAGGTCATTTGAAACTAACGCATCCCTCGTTGTTTGGTCGGTGGTCATTAGGGGCCCTTGTTCATTTCCTCGGGAGCCTATCGGGCGCTAGGGGGGTTAAAAGACGGGGCTTCCGGGAGGAAATGCGTTGGTGTGAGCTAATTACTATAGCACGGGCTGGCTTTCGTGCAATGCGGTATTGCCACCTGAGGGACAGCGACCTGCTCAATAAATTCTAGTACATTGGTGTGCAGTACGTGCCTGGGGAGCTGGGGGGCAACAAGTTAGCCAGTGTGGTGACGGCTATTTCCCAGAAGTTGCATCCTGTATGTGATAAGGACCGGGTGTAACTAGATATAGGCTAGGTGAAAAATTACTCCCAGTAATAGCTGCCGAAAATAATTTTGGTGGTTCAGAAGGCATTATTGCCCTAAGGGCGTAGTTCATCTGATTAATTGTTGCATGATCAATCTAGCCTGAGGAAAAAACTCGACAAGGGGCCGGAAGTGGGAATATCTCTTGCGGTCGAGTGTTTTCTGACGGATGGAGCGCGTATGGTCTGCATCTGGTGGTAGAAGGGAGTGCCTTTTTGTCGTGCATCACATGTCAGAGGGGGGACCAGGGAGTTTTATCTGTGTCCCCCGCCTGACGAAGAGTCATTTTGATTCAAATGAGCTGGGCCTGTGTGGGTCATGGGCACGGATATGAGCCTGTGCTACAGGGAAGGAGGGGATATTCGGGGATGGACTGAAAAGGTTGGGGAGGACATGCTGAGTGATGGTCTTCTGGGCCGGTATGTCCACAACAGCAGGTAAGGGCAGAGTGGTCGCAATGCCAGCAGAGTGGAATCTGACACGTTTCTCACAGAAGGTGTACACTGTTTTGGTTCAGTAGCTGAATTTTGAAGGTAAGATCTTGGGTGCATGTGCCAGTGCAAGTGTCGACGTACCACTCGTGTAACTGGCAGTTTGCAGGTGTAATAAACGTAAACCTAATTCCTTTAGCGACCGTCACGAGCGGCGTCGCGACTACAGCCCCGAGCGACGGAGGCACAACAACCATCGCGATTCGTCGCGCTCACCCAGCTCTCGAAGCTCGGCTGGGTACCATCGGAGACATCACCAACGCCACGTGCACCATGCCTCACACAGGCATCAAAGGCATGAGAAGGAGGCGTGGCGGGACCGACGGTACTCCTATGCGTCCAGTCAGGTGAGTAGTCGCTTCCTGGGGGGATGGTGAATGACAAGAGGTATGGACCTGGTACCTGTCACTGGTAAGACTTCCTATAGCGTAGGCCTTGTCAATTTGGCCATGTGTGGCAGTATGTTCTATATTTGCTTTTATTAGAAAGGCCAGTTCCTCCTGAATGGCGAGGCAGAAGTGTTACCAATGACTGGTTAGTTAGCGTATTCGTGAAGAAAGAAGAAGTGCATATTTTTTACAAATATGAGTGCGTGGGAAGGGGATTTTATCCATACCCATGCATGTTGGTAAAGGGAGAAGTTGTTTTTTATTTGTTTTACTTCCCCTTGTGGCACGAGAGGACAGTTCTTAAGACATTAAGATAATTAGCCAACTGGCGAGCAGCAGTTTCCATTACTAATTTATTAACATAACACAAAACCAGCTGAATTTGAATAGGCTAATAATTACTCTTCAAATTGTGAAATCTGGAATATTTTACCTGCTGTTTCCTGATAGCCCGCAATGCATTTGAAGGGCGGTAGCCACTTTGCAGCAACAGAAGTGCGTGACGTTCGCAAGTGGATAGAATTGCGCCGCTATGTTCAAGTGGTGTCTATCCTTAGTTCACGAATGTCCTGTAAGTCCTGCGTCCTTTGGACCCGTTGATTTAGCTTCTTAAGGACGCGGCATGGATGAACCGGCGTCAACGAAACGTGTCCCCTTCTCCCGGGAGCACCTGCTGTCTGACACGATGAACCCCACTGACAACCTCAAACCCTCGTAACCTCCAAAGTGCGAGTGATAGAGGAGAAGGGGACGTGGTGGGCAGGATGTGGGGGGTCTTTAGGGGCTCTATTTCTGTCTGCCAAGATCCTTTTGGAAGGCTGTGTGTTTGTGCGCTGGTTGCTCCTGGCCGTCGGAGGAACCGCGAGGTGCGGTCCTGGTGCAGGTGGAGCGGTCGGTCTGGACCAATGGCCTTGAGAGTGACCGGGCTGACCCGACCTCCATAAGCAGGGTAGGGCAGCCGTGGAGTGGTGGTTCCCCTTCGAAGGGGCGGTGTGTCCGCCCCCGGGTTTCCTGCCCATGGGCCTGCAGCACCAACTCCCACCGTCACCTCCTGCCGATCAGGTCCGTTTGTGGGTCGGTTTTGTGCCCCCTTCAAAAAAAGTGTAGTTGACCAGTGAGGTGCAAATATCGTCGAGGATGAGGGCATCTTGGGGCGGGAATCAAGTGGAGTCCTGGAAGCTGTGATGGTGCATGTTTCGTCGAATTTGGCGGGTTTTACAAACATGGATGCACACAGGGTGAGGCAAGGTCGAAGCCCAAACTGTTGGCAATGGCCATGCATACTGCCATATGGTGCGATTGGCATGTTCAGATTCCATGAGCCTGTAAAGCGTTGACTTATCGGTGTTATTTTTAACAGGTACATATCAGTATAGATTCATTTGTACGCATTGCCTACAAGTTATTTGAACAAGTGCAGTAAAGCTATATTGCTTCAGTTTGTGCTAGATCTGAGCCTGACTGAACTTTCTCATGAAGGGTGGGATGAATCGAGGCCTGTTTTTCTGTAATTAGTAGTAAACATCAGGCAGTCAATGAAATATATAGTTATTCGGAAAAATTTTAGCCCATGCGCATCCTCCGTCACTGGCTGATATTATGACATCACATCCCAGAGAGTCTCTAGTCACTCCTAACTTTTGTCCGGAAGGAGCCTGTAATTTAGCTGGAGTCCAGGTGAAGCCAGACCCGAAACTGTATTGTCCACCCCCGCTTGCCTGGAGTGGAATGAGTATTATTAGTCGCGGTTCTGCACCGCGCATCTGGAGACCGTCATTTCAGTTGCCATAGCAAGGCCGTTTGTTCAGCAGAAATTACTCCCCTTTTATTTCTGCTCCCGGGCATCGGGCCATGTATACCTGCGGACAAAGTTGTTGACACTCAGTTGACACTCATTAGCAGAGAAGTTTCTTGACTTTTTGGAGGAGCATTGCAATGCAGTGATTGCAGTGGAAAATGTTGCCGAGTAGCGCCGTAAAGAACCGGGTGTCGTAAAGTCAGGTGTAAACCTAATCCCGAATGGGGTCAAGTGGTGTTGCCGGGCCATAAAAGGAATATCACGGCGATGATGTGTGGAATATCCAGCGAACAATAATTATTTTGGAAAGCCTCGGAGTGTGCCGTGCATGACGTCGTAGGACGGACTGGCATTGTACCAGATGGGTACGTCATCTTTCGTCGTTCGCACCTGACGCATGGACCAGGTTTAGGGGGTGACTCTCAGCTGCTCAGTGGCTCGTCGGATTCCACTAAAAGGAGATGCAATGTCGCACGGTACCGACGGAAATCCCTAACATCTTGGGTAAGAGTTGCCTCTTTGTCACGATGGTATGGATTTTTTTTTGGGGGAACCTTCGCTGTCTGTAGCAGGTGCCGTTAGTCCGTGGATAGATAAATGGGGAGGTATTCGGGACTAAGTATGTAAACGTTGCCCAATAAGGCAGCGAAGAATGCGACTTCAGAAGTTTGTTTATTCCCTCGCCTTGCCAGGCGTGCTTGGCCTCTGACACCCACACCCAAATAAGCATCCCGACGTGAAAATTTCTAGCCAGTTATCACCCCTTCGTACACTGTTAAAATATTTACAGCCGACGCCATTATATTTCGAGTGGGGGGAAACGCGTGGTGTTACACAAATCCACGGCCCATTGCTTTCAAATTTATTGCAGGCGGTTTTCTGACTAGTGCAAGGCGTGATCTATTATGAAGGAGAGGGCAGAGACTGCCATGGGAAAACCGATGTCGAGATGCCGAACACGGGCTAGAATTTGCATGCAGGCACGATAGACGTACCTCGAGGAAGAAGATGAGGCGGGGAAATGCAGAGGGGAATTACAATGAACCGAGGTTGGTTCCAGACATGTCGAAGCGACTGTTCTATCCAGCCATGCGTGGAAAAATAATGTAGATACGGCTTTTTTGCTGATCATGGCGATATTTTCCTATGTATATGTAGAGCTGTTGTTTGGAGGGCATGACGCCAGAGGGTCGAGTTTGGCAGGGACAATAAGTGGCCAGGAAACATTGGGGCGAGTCGAAGCAAGGTGGCATTGGAACGCTTCGGCTTTTGGAAACCACCCAGGCGTTCACTGAGACGAAGTGGTGGGCCACACGGTTTATTCTCAGAAAGGCACCCTTTGTGTGCGCGTGATTAAATTGATATGTGCCTCGAAGGGCAGGGACGGCTAAGATTGCAGTTTCATTTTTTTTTCCGGCGAAATCGCGGGTAATATACGAACACCTGGGTACCCCCCCATTGTTGCGGTTCGTTTCGCGGACATTCATCGTGACGTACCCAAATCAGATGTGTTGAAAGGGCCATGAGCGATGTGCCTTGTTGTACGGTCCCAATGTTTATGGTTGTCACGTGGGTAGGACCAGAATGGCCCCGAATATTTCGGTCGTCCTCCTATAAGAACATGTTCCCAGGCCTGGCCAGGGGGCCTCAGGGAAACGCAGGGGTATAAATAGCCGCATTTTTGGCGGAGCAGGAGATTTCCCCTGCAGCTTCTTCGTATCTTTAGCACGGAAACGTTGCCACTTCGGAAGGGGTTTCGTAATAGGTGTCGCAATTCGGTTTTCCATTGATTGGGTTCGGTTCCGAGCCGGTTTTGGCCCGCGGATGGTATGGTCAAATGGGGCAGAAGGAGGCAGCGGCATGGGTGGGTTGTTGAGGTACAGGCGGGCAATGTTGTGGATTGGGGATGTGGCATCCCTGGGTGGATACCATTCTTGGCCCAAGGGAGCAAAAATGGCTCCACCTGCTTCGTAGTCGCAAATTCTCTCATTTCTTCCCCAACTCGGGGGTCCGGTAGATCTGCCGCGCCTAGTCCGTAGGCTGTGTAACATGTACGGGTGACCTGTGAAGTGTCGTCCAGTCTGCTGTCCCGTCTTTGTGTCTGTTAGGGTCGCACTGTTTTAGAGCAGGGAGGATTCCGGCTGAGGAATTTTGTTGTCTTGTGCAGATGTCTGATGTGACCCATTGACAGTGAACTTGAACCGTGTTTCCACGTGAGAGGATACCTAGCAAGGTGGGCCCGTAGAGTCTTGGTACATTATCGTCTGTGTTTTGCAGACGATTTTTTTTGTGGCGATTGACTTTTTGTTAGATTTTGCAATGGAGTGGGGACTTTGACCCACTTTTGGGCTCCCACCTTGCTAAAGTCCTCCAGGGTGTGTCTAGCAAAGCATGAGCCAGCGCCCCCGGCGTCAGTATGGACGCTCTGCTACAACTAGTGTTTCGCAGCTTCTTGCTGAGTCTGAAGTCGTCCGCACGTGTACCAGCATCCTGCAGAGATTAACCTCCCTGAGCCGTGGAGTTTCAACCCATAAGACCGCGAACAAGAAAGAGACTGCTTCCAAGAGAGATTCTGCCACCCCTAAAGCTGACAAAACAAGCATGGCGTCTGCATCTACTAAGAGCTTGATAGATAAGTATGCTACCGGCTCCAATAACAAGACCTATGGCAGCTACACATCATCGTATGACCGCAATAAGAATTATGCTCTAACAAAGAGCTCCAGCTCTATGATAACTCCAACGGCTGCAGCCGAGAAGAGCTATGATAGGCCTGCATCCACCAAACTGACATCGGCTAGCTACAGCAAGTACTCTAGGACATATGCAAACCTAAGGGGGATTGCTGGACGCAGCAGCAGCAGTAGTAGTGATGAGAAGAGCAGCAGCAGCACACCAACTGAATCAGGCAGTCATCATAAAGAAAAGAGGGCCAGAGAGAAGACACCACGTTATCTCAGCAAGTATGGCAAGAGCAGCTATTATTCTAGCAGGCTGGTTCCATCCTCCAGTATGGACCTTGGAGCAGGCAAGTCCATTTCTGGTGCTGGCACTTCTACGGGGGTGTCATCTTCGGCTTCCTCCTCCTCCTCCTCCTCACTGTCCTCCAAGTACCTCAAGAAGGATGACTCTCATCACTATGGGCGGCTGCTGGACTATTACAACACAGGCCGATCTGCAAGAGACAAGAAAAGCACGGAATACTATAGCAGCAAAAGGCTGGTCAAGAATGACGATGGTGGAAATTCAACCAGGCTGTCCAAAAACAACACCAATGGCAGTTCTACTAGACTGGCCAAAAATGACCCTGGAAAGGATTACTACACTGGAAGCTCAAGCAGGCTGGCAAAGAATGACAAGGACTACTACACTGGAAGCTCAAGCAGGTTGGCAAAAAATGACAAGGACTACTACACTGGAAGCTCCAGCCGGTTGGCAAAAAATGACAAGGACTACTACACAGGCAGTTCCAGTAGGCTAGCCAAGAAAGACAGCAGTGATTATTTGAGTGGAAATCGTCGATTTTCAAGAGATGAGAGTGACACTATCAAGTCTAGAGAGTACTACAGCCGGTATGCACCCAAAGAAGACCAGTACCTGCCCAGGGAGGAGCGGAAGAAGGAGCCAGAGAAGAGGTCGTGGAGGGCAGAAAAGACTCCTGTTTACTCCAACTATTCCTCCAAGTCGTGGCTTGACAGCAAGGACGGGGCAGGGGGCGAGTATGGGAAAGGAAGGGTTCCTCCTGAGGTTCCAGATCGCCTACGGACTAGGCAGAAGGACATAAACAATAATCCGGGTGGGGAGGACTGCAAGCGAAAGCGCGAGATAGATCAGTTGATTTTGAAGTACAGCGTCTTGGACGACGTTTACACTTCTTCGAACGCCACATCCAGACGATATTTGCACCACAAGTACGGATATCCAGGATCGCAGAGTACGACTAACCCTTATTCCATTACTTCGTCCTCCGGTAGTGTAAGTAAAATAAATGGCAAGGAAGTGGTGCATGCTGGTTGATGTTGCATGGGAGCAGTAAACATTCTCCTTCCCCTGGCCATGACATTTTTGGCTTGCTTCCATTGGAAATAAGGCATAACTACTGAAACGAACTAACTTTTTTTTTCTGCTCTTAACACTGCCATTACTGCTTTAGTTCTGAGCCATGTACTAAAGACCTACCACTTCCCTGTCATTAGAACTTGATGCTTGATTATTAGCACCTCATCTCGAATTATCTTTATTTACCCTAACATATGTCAAACATGATAAATTTACTAAAGCATCACAGTTACTTACAGTATATTTGCCAAATTCTAATTCAGCTGGTAAAGTGTTTTCCATCCAAACTTTGTTACAATGTGTGTGTGTGGTTAATTGTGTATTGGAGACTGTGGTTCAAAAGTGTTTTCAGGCCATTTAGAGCTGGAGTCAAATCTAATCAACAGTTGTGCGTGGCATAATTGGGTGGGAAGTCTTGTGCACTCAAGGCCATAAATATTTCATGCTGTGTTAATTGGAGGAATCACTTGTCAGGGGAAACGTGATTCAGTTGACACTCCGAGAAGTACTTTGAGAGAATTAATGCTGCTCTTAAAGTGCATGCTATTGATGGCAACAAGCATTAATTTCATTTGTTGCAAGTGTTTAAAAAAATGTTGAGTTGACATTGATTCTAGCTCTAATCCATGTAATTGGGCCTTTTACTTGCTTTTGAACAATCACGTTAAATTGCATACTGTATCCTCTCTGGGTCACAATCTCCATTGCTGTGGCAACAGTGGGAACCGCTGTTTGCACAGCCTCCTTTTGACATGTATGACATGGCAAACCATTGTGCCTCTCCCCTCCTGTCTGTTCATTGTTGGGTTGCCCACACGGGTAAAATGGCGGGCCTGCACTTTGAAACCACGACATCTACCAACCACCACCACTACCATCACCACCTACTACAACAACTACATCAACGTGACTACCACCACCTGAACGAACCTTGCTGTCCGAATGTGTCTACTGTGACGGCTGTGCTGCGATGGCGGTGGTGATCTCCCTTCCCTCCCATTGCGACTACAACCCGCCCAACGGATGATGGCAATGATGCGAACCCTGATCTGAATTGGGTGTTTGCGGTGGTGCAGAGCTCGAGAGCACCGTCAGTGGAGGATGATGAAGAGGGCCACCTCATTTATCGCCATGGGGACATGCTCCAAGACAGATGTTCGTGAATATGGCTTTGTCCGTTAAACTTTAGCTTTTGCCTCCTATGTTGCACATGGGCTATAGATCTCAGGTGTCTCTCAACTTTGAGAGATGAGAATGAGGGTCTGGGGGAAAGAGAGAAAGAGAGAGAGAAACTAAGTACTGTAGGGGGCAGGGAAAAAGGGAGGAGAGGAGAGCAGGTTGAGGCTGATGACACGTTCCTTTTCAGGACGGGGGGCTGGGGGGACACAGTACACGCACAAAGTGCAGAGAGGTTGCAGTTCCAATGCTGTTCATTTTTGGCAAGGGTGGGCTGGCATCTCAACTGGGGGTTTAAAAAATAATTTTTTTTGGAACCACAAGCACCTCTTCAGGAGGGGTCAGTGTACTTTGACTCCCCTGGGTTGATTTGCTCAGGGTGGGGACAAGTATGCAGGAGTTTGGGGGCTTCCCATGCCAGGAAAAGAAAGTCCGTCCATTTTTAGAAGCACTGGTTTACAGTACTTGCTCGTACATAACCTGGGGTTTTGTTCTTAAGTTTTTTTTCCCTATTTTGTAAAACTTCAGGATGGACTTTGGCTATGGGGTACCCCGTCCCTAGTCGTATATTAACTGCTATTATTACTCTTTTTCAGACAAGATCTTGAGCACCCTGGGTGAAGGCACCTTTGGCAAAGTGGTCAAAGTCAAGGATGTACACACGTAAGAACGCTTAGTTATTTAGCTTCTCTTGTAAATAGCAAGCTTTTACAATGCAGGTTTCTCTTGCCAGTAGTGGTGGGATTTGATCCAAGTTTCTGTTGTGTGAAACTGAGAAACTTCTGCCGCGGCACTCAAAACCAGAGAGCATAGATAACGCTCCATTGATGGTGTTGCTCTTAAGTAATGAAAGCTGCTCCGAACTACATTGAGCTCCTCTCATTTTGCCTACTTAGTAGCTTACAACCTTGGACTGGAGCCAGGCTAAAAACATTCCGTTGGCTAGCTAAAAGTATGGGTAAATGAGGCAGAGATCTGCACCTTAGCTGGCATCTAGACTTGTAAATAAACAGGGAGAAATTACCTGGTTTGAGGACTACTTTAGAAAATAGTCTCTTTCGCGCATCTTCCTTTTTCTTTTTGCGTGTGTGCTGACGATATGCAGTGGTGAGCCACTTCTATTTTCGGTTCAGACAATTTACAGGATTGTCTGGCCTTCTGCCCAGCTGGTTCTTGGATTGAGAAATTGTTGGAATGAAGTTGTGTTGTCTTCAGGTGTTCATGAGACACTATATATGTATAAAGTGGCCGAGTCAAAATGCATTTGACTTGCCAAAAGTTTTAAGTTGCAAGGACGAAAACTATTAACTGGAATATCTGTATCTTTTCAGCGATCAAGGCATGGCTGTCAAGATCATCAAAAACGTGGAAAAATACAGAGAAGCCGCCAAGCTGGAGATTAATGTCCTCGACAAGCTAGCAGAACGGGATCCTAAGGGCAAGAAGTGAGTTGACATGGACTTGACGTGTTGACATGTGGACTGACATGAGATATTCTTGCCTTGCAGTTTGTGTGTGAAGATGCTGGACTGGTTTGATTACCATGGTCATGTATGCATAGCCTTTGAAATGTTGGGCCTCAGCGTGTTTGATTTTCTGGTAAGAGAAGGAGAAGAATAAACCCTGAAATTGTTTTGGTAACCTCATTCACAATGCCTTAATTTATTTGCAGAAGGACAACAACTACAATCCATACCCACTGGATCAGGTGAGGCACATCTCCTATCAGCTGTGCCATGCTGTTAAATTTCTACACGACAATAAGCTCACCCATACTGATCTGAAGCCAGAGAACATCCTCTTCGTCAGTTCAGACTACGAGCTTTCATACGACAAGCGGGTAAGCAAGTTAATGCTGGGTTTAGTTGGAATCTTCACCACTTCCTCTATGCTACATGGATTGCAGTGTCTCTTTCTTACATTCACTTTCGCAGGTGGTAATGTCATGGATTTTTATGCAGCCTTATGCTACTGTTGCCTTTCATAATTTGAATAAATTACATGCTGCTAGCGCAATTGAACTTTTTAGATGACTTTGGTCCGTGTGGTGGAGATAACACTAACCAAACTACAATTACCATAATTTTGTATTTTTATCTTCCTTGTGGCACATGGTAGCATTGTTGGTGTGGTAGAAATTTTCGTGCACTATCAGCACAATACTATTCCAGACACTTTCACATACTTATGGGAGAGTGTCCGCAATAATATTATGCTGATAGTACATTGTGTATGTGTGTGATATTGGAGATATATGTGGTTTGGTACTTGCCCATTACTTGTTTTCACCTAAAGAGTGTTGTCATATTTTATGGTGTGGCTGATGAGTGGTTTGCCTTGAGTGGGTCTGCTGCTGTGTGATTCCAAAAATGTGGTGTGCAACTAAACTCCATTCACATTACTGCCTTTCCTTCCACCTAGGTCCATTTCCTGTCCTCCTCCTCACATATTCATTCCAACGGGCCTGTACAAAAGGTTTCTGTGCAGGGGGGGTGAAGTGTGTTGAAATGGCACATTACCTTTCAGACCCAAAATGATGCAACTCCAACTGTACAGAATGACATACAAGACCAGACCTTGTTTGACAACGTTGCAGTAAGTGGCTATCAGTCCATTGCGCAGCGGCGTATCGCTATAACTGCTTGGTGGCAGGGCTTCCAAAAAATACTCAATTTCTTTTATCTGGTTGGCAAAATCAGATGGGTGCATAAGCGCTGTGCGATACGCCACTGCAGTCATAACCTGTACAGTTTATCTGGTTCTTGTTCACTTTTTGCTCATTCCTCTGAGAATAAATATAAAGATGTTCAAGGAATCTAGTTGTGCACAGACCTAGTGATGTTGCATGACTTAGGGATGGGTGGGTGCTTGGCAAGTATAAGTGGTTACAAATGTGGTACTAGCTAAAAATGTGAAAGGTGAAAGTGAAGGGGACAGTTTGCACTTTGATGACAGGGCTGTTCTCCTTCTTCACTGCTCTTAGGCGTCAGCCAAGTGTCCCTTTGCACTTACGGCTCCTTTCGCAGCACAGAACTGGTGCTCGCAGCACTATCAGCTGGTGTCACATACATTGAAACCTCTTGTACTTGTTTGAGACATTATGGGTCAGTTGAATATTATTGCTAACTGCTTTTCCCACATTGTCCACAGAAGAAAGGAGTGAGGAAAGTGAAGAACACAGATGTGAAAGTGATCGATTTTGGTAGTGCCACCTTTGACCATGAGCACCACAGCACCATTGTATCGACCAGGCACTACAGAGCACCAGAAGTCATCTTGGGTGAGTGAGCTTACGTTCAATAGATTCTGGGATGTTTTTGACAAAGTTATAAATCCGTAGATATTGTATGTTGTATTTTACGGCACCCTGCATTCATGAGGGTGTGACTTGAGAATGTGACTAACCCTCATACGCAGAAATGTCTTGAAGATTGTGGGCTTGCACACCAACTTTTCAAATTGATATAGAAAATCATTCAGTTACTATTATGAATGTACATGTTTAACATTTTTCTCCCCCATCTAGAATTGGGCTGGTCTCAGCCATGCGATGTGTGGTCTGTTGGCTGCATCATGTTTGAGCTGTACCTGGGCATCACCCTCTTCCAGACACATGATAACAGGGAGCACTTGGCTATGATGGAGAGGATCCTGGGCCCTGTACCATCCAGGTATAAAAGCAAAGATCTTAATATTTGTTACATGTTGAGTGCATAATTACTGTATAACAAATGCGCCTGTTACAGAATGGCACGCAAGACAAGGACCAAGTACTACAGCCGTGGAAAACTGGACTGGGATGATAAGAGCTCTGCAGGACGATACGTTCGTGATAATTGCCAGCCTATACGGGTGAGTAGTTTGTTTGCATGTAATATACTGTGTAGAGGGATTTAAGTATGAAATCAAGATTCTGCTCACTGAAAATCTGCAAAGTAAGCAGAAATTCTGTAAGGAGTGTACTGTATTATATTGGGACACCCTGCATTAGAATGTGGCTAGCTCCATTTAGAGCTAATGAGTAATCCTTCGCTTACAATGTTACTTCTTAATCACCAGCGTTACCTGAAGTCAGATGAGGAGGACCACCGGCTCCTGTTTGATCTGATCGCACGCATGCTGGAGTATGAGCCATCCCAGAGGATCAGTCTGGCAGAGGCTATCCGCCACCCTTTTTTTGACAAGATTCCCCCACATCAGCGGCTGGGAGATGACCGCAAGGGAGAGGGGACCGATTCGGCGACACAAGGTGGAGCTGGGTCTTCCGAGCTCAGGGAGAGGAGCCATTCTCTGTCTCGGTGAGGGTGGGGGAATGGGGGGGAAGCAACCGTCCCCATGACCTCCCCTGATGACTCTGTGGCCACCCATGAAATGGCATCGACACTGGTTGGTTGGTGGACACCAGTTGCCTCCAGTGGAGGGTGGTGGGGTTGGGGAGGAGGGGGAGGAGGAGGTGAAGCAGGGCCAGCGGCGATGCTGCCCACCCAGTTTTGGACTTATTGAAAGACGGAGCTTGGCAACATCAGCGTAGTGTCTGGAAGAAGAGCAAGTTCAAGATGCCATGCAGCCTGCAAGCTTAAAGGAGTTCTGTGATCCAATTACGAATAGTTGTACAGTGTTTCTTTTTTACATGTGTTCTGGTCGCCATATTGTTGAAATGACATGCCCCATAGACAGTTTTTATAAAATCATGGGCATGGGTTTGAAGGTGCACAAGGCTGCTCATTAATTTCTTGATTTTTTTTTCTCTGCAGTTTTGTGTGTTAAATTATGCAATGAGGAGCAGCTGAATATATTGTTGACCACCAGCCAATTAAATTGTTTGCGTTAGTCCTATGAATGGAAGTTTCCAGCTTGTTTTATTACCAGTCGAGCGAGATTGAGCTGCAATTGCCACAGGGTACTGACATCTCGACTATAGTGTAGGTTGACGTGAAACATCACGTGACTACTTTAATAAAAGGAGACAAAAGAATATGTAGCGGCTGCTGGTGTTCAGTGGTTACATAAATTACTAGGGCAGGCCTATTTTCTTGTCATGGATAATGAAAGTCGTGTATATTTTCCTTAATAGAGGCCAACCTCAATAGGGGGATAGCAGATGATCACGAGATATTTTTGACCCCTGATAAAACCAGAAGGGCAGATAATTTCCCTTTACCTTTAAACTAAGGTCAAGAGTACTGAATCGACATAAGTGTCACTGAGAGTTCTGAATATTCAGAGAACCTATTGCTTTGTGTAGAGATTCACCCTGCACTTGCCTGCTGCCGCCATGGGATGTATGGTACGGTTAGACACAATGCAGCAGTAAAATCAATCTTTTTCTCAGATTTATTTTTCTTTTATTCCCTCTTGTCTCTTCACCTGATTGTTCAGGTTACACAACATCATATGTATGAGCATGTCCATCGAATATTGTAGGGTACGTTTGTAATAAATTATTCTCAAAGAGCTCAATTTTTTTATTACGACGAAGCTTGTCCTGTGGAGAAAACCAGGGAGAAGCCTGGTTCACTGCCGTATTGTGCTGTGCAAGGTGTAACAAATGAATTATTAGTGAAAAACTTGAGTTTCAGGCAAGGCATGATGTGGTGCAGGCAGTTGGATAAAATTTACCCCTCCCCATCATAAAGGACATCCCACTGTTGCTGCCATCCCCACCCCCAACTTGGGTGTTTATCCTCACAAAAATGGACTTTTGAGTAATAATGAGCACCACATCACGGAGTAAACCTCTAGGAATACCAGCATGACGAACTTTACGGATGACCCCTAATGGGTTTAATCACCTCTTCAAGCTTGAGGAACCCTATTGTGGTAACAAGCTGATCCAATACTCGACAAGGACTACAAACTGCCACGATTATTATGAGCTTGCATATGATACCAGTCCATAAACACAGAATGAAGTTGTCCAGTTGATACTGTACATGTCAGATCAAAGATTACATGGAGAAAGAGAGGCCATCAAAATCCTTTCCGCATGAGAAAATCTTCTGCCTTAGGTGGTCGCAGTCACTGAAACTTAGTGATTGTTATTCGCTCTTGATTGTTCTTATCAAGGATGATTAGGACCACCTTCAAAGAATCATACTATGCCATGAAGAAGCTGGAGGGCATACTCTACATCCATCCACGCAGCCGGATGTCCACTAGGCATGGCGAGGCATGGTCACAGCAGGCGTTGGGACACTACTAGCCAGAAGCCCAGCCCAAGGCTACACCATTGCACATGCACAACCAGTGGGAGCACCACCCAGATTCACATCTCAACAATCCCACCGCCCAGAAACCAGACCTTTTCTCATAAAACGCATCAACCAGAGCCCTGTCCACCGTCCACCAACACAATGTTCCCTAGCAATTAGCACCCGATTCCAGGCCATGCTGAAACCCTCCCTTCCCATGTGAAAAAACAGCCTATGAGAATTTTTCTTAATTACCTCCATCAGCAATTCCTTAATTACTCAACCCACCCCACAGGAACGAAAATGTACAGACTATTTCATTCCCGAAAGCGTGACAATGTGTACATTGTCAGACTGTTTATTATTGTCCCCCTGTATTGCCAGCATTAAAAGAAACAGTTTTCGAGGAAGGTGTTTGAAAGCTTTCCGTGCTTCCTCAACCTGTGCTGGCCCCGTTTCCTTAATAATCTACACCCATTAAATTCTGTTGGGAAGCCACATGCAACGGTTTGTTGCGTACGATTTAGTAAAAAAAAAAAACATATCTGAATTAAAGGAAGGGGTGCAGCAAGTGGACTCTTTGAAAAAAAAAAAAATCGTATTAAGAGCATGGAGAGAGGCTGGAGAAAGTATGGGAAGGCCCCAAAGAGGAGAAAAGGAGGAATAGCATAAGAATGAGACCAATAACAAAATTGCCACAACCTCATATTGTTGACCAACAGCCAGATTTCATCTCAGGTTATTGCCAAGGTTGGATTGCTCAAGCGCAATGGAGTAACTTTACTGTCCTATCAGTAGGGGTCATTTTACTTTCTTAGAAGCGGTCAGCCCTTGGCCCGATATTGGCAACAATAGGGTCACTCATCTGGAATCAGACTATTCAGGTGTAATATTTGCAAGTGTCATTGTTCTCCACAAGACACGATGAGTTGAACTAGATTTTCAGTGTGTTCTTATTTGCAATTTTTTTTTTCGCACCTGGGAGAACCAGTATGGGGATTGCTTGAAGCGTATTTACTTTCGTTTCCTGAAAGCGACATACATGCATTTTTCTGTCGTAAAGCTCATTTACTTCACTCTTTCCTGACCGAGATTCGACTTTTTCTTTTTCATCAATGCGTCCATGTTTCATCCTTATGAACGGAACTGGTAATGCAGCATTATTTATGCGGAAGAAGGAATTGATATGCTTGGATGATTATCGAGTCCTAATAATTGTGGTTTATGACTTGTACTGCCTGGAGCATACTTCTCAACAAACATATACTCAGAATTCAACTGCAACTAACCCCGGGAGCTATCACATGTTCGTGCAATTTGCTGAGAAGTGGACGAGGAAGTGACCTCCATATGTCCATAGGTTGAGACGTATAACCTCCAGGCTTCATGTCCTATTGCATTGCCACACAGTGTCGCGTATACATACGCAACATCCCAGTTTTGAAATACATATTTTTTTTAATAATGCAAAAATTGGTGAGAAATGGGTAGTTAGATATAATCATCAAGTGGAGAGGGTTACACTTCCGTTCCACAATCCCGCCCAACTGCGCTACGTTGCATGCACACGGTTACTTTACCTTTTAGTCAGCCACCGTGGAAGGCGATTTCTCTTTCGCACTTTCACTCCTCTCTCTCAACAAGAGTCTTTTGGGGTCTGTTTGGGTCCTTTACTCCCGGCACATCTCCTCGGCCATGCCCTTTACGTTGGGATCCGTCAGACCGTGGCTAAAAGGGTCATATTGGATTGCGAAGAGCAATGTGTGATGCTCCAATAAGCGCTGAATAATTTCCGTGGATTACGTTGGACCATTTGCGGTCTACAAACTGTGCGTTATTTCCCGAGTGACGAAAATAAGTGGTACTTGTTTTTGCTAATTAGTTCGGTGTCATTAGGTTCATTTTTATGCAACGGTACAAACTGGAGCGAGACGTGACACACGGCGTTATCTTGTAATCTTAGAGGACAGTAACAATTTGGTTGCTGAAATTTTTGTAAAGTCATGTTGAAATGTTTTTCATAGAAAATGCAAATATCTAGCAGGAGTCAAATAAATCAATGTTATCCATTGCAACAATGTTACACAACGATTTCATGAAGCATTTGCTGATAGCAATCACTGACTGGCTTTAATGTGTTCTTATACAATACAATGTAACCATTTGTTGTGTAAATATTTCTCTTTCGTACAGTTCCGTGCAGCCAGAGAGCTACCGTTTTTTTTTTACAATTTAATTACACTATTCATATGTCATTTGTTGGCACATAATGTTGAGCGACTCTCAAGTTGCTTCAAGTGTTCCACGAGAACCATACATTTTATCGTAATGCTAATTATTACTGCCAATGAACTCCACCAAGAAAAATTGATAGAAATCCTTTTTATTGTCTTCACATTATCCTCTGAGCAACAATGTTCAGTAATAGTGTTAATGAGCATTAGTCACGAGATGTATCCTTATTTATGTAACAAATTCGCAACAAATACCTATCATAAATCCCACTCCGTACCTTGTACAACTCCAACTGTAAGCGGTTTTAAATCCTTAACGGCCTTAGCATGAGAACAAGTAGGCGTACCGCTGCTCTGCTAATTGTCACAGAAAGTGTAAGTGGTCATTGTGGTCCTCCTCCCTGGGTGACGAAGTAGAAAGTGCAAGTTCATTATTCCCTTACCCTGCCCTTTGCCTCTATAGTGTCAATACCCTTCATTTTTCAACAGTGTCGCTCACCGTGACACTAACCCTGACACCCAATTCTGTCCATCACTGTCCATGATAAGAATCTGAATTTCAGCATCCCGTCCTTGGGAGGTCCCAACATGATTTTGAAATAGACGGAAAGGAAAAAAAATTAAAAAACAAAACAAAAGGGTTCCACGGTTCTGGAGGAGTATCCGGCATATACACGTACACCAAATACGCAGAATGTACAGTCGCTCTTACTTAATTTGTGTTAACCCTTGCGTTTCTGGGGTCGGCCTGCCGTGAAAGTGTCTGGCCCAGCCCGCATATAAAAGGCTGAGGTGTGTTCCAGAGCAGCATTCAGCTACCGGCACCCAGTTCATACACAGTTACTTAAAATTACCTCACACTCACCAAAAATGGCAAAATTGGTAAGTATGGTGATGTCCAGGCGGTGACACCGGGAAGATGGACACGGGAAGTGACATGTGTTGGTGTGTTTACAGGCACTTCTTTTGGCGGCGGCTGCTGCTGTGATTGTTGGTACCCAGGCTGGAGGTCATGGAGACTTTGGAGGGTTCAGCGGGTTCGGAGGTGGCGATGGTGGTCACCACGACGTAAGTCCATGGTGTTACTGTAGTTTGTGCCCTTCCGGTGTGATCCCAAAAGTACTTAGAACAACAACTTGAACGTTTTTGTTCCCTAATGGTATCCTAAGTGGTATCAAGAAACTCCCCATCATTTTCAGAAAACGGAACATAAGGTGATCCCCGTGGTGGTGAAGGTCCCTGTGGTGCACAAGATCCCTGTGGTCCACAAGATCCCCGTCATCCATAAGGTTCCTGTCGTACACAAGATCCCCGTGGTACACAAGATCCCCGTCATACACAAGATCCCAGTGGTGCACAAGGTCCCAGTCATCCACAAGGTGCATGTGCCCGTCCCAGTCAAGGTCCACGAGCACCACGGACACGGTGGAGATTTCGGAGGCTACGGACACTAAATCGAACCATTGTGAGTACCGGTGTGTCTGCTCGCTAGTAGCACATCAATTCATTCATTTGATGCAGTTACAGATCTTTGGACTTGATGAACAACTGCAACTCGGCTTGCAGACGACGCTTCCAGTCGGCGACTGCATTTGTACAGATGTAATACAATAAATTGTATATGTATTTACACTTTTAATCACGTCTCTGTATTATACACTACGTTTTTCAGATGTCAGGGTGGCCAGACGTCCTTTTTAGGAAGGACAGTCCTTCTTTTGAGCACTCTGTCCTTCGTCCTTCGCCACCTCAAGAAGGACGTTAATTTGTCCTTTTTGGGGCCAGTATACGTAAATTCAAATATGCAAATATTCCGAAATCCGAAACACTTCTGGTCCCAAGCATTTCGGATAAAGGATTCGCAACCTGCATAAATGTAGACTATTGTATATACATACATACCATATAGCCTACATAGCAGCTATCTCCTTTATTTTGGAGATTTGGAAATGGCCACCTGTACTGTACATTTAATGCATGACAACATTGGCGCTATCACTGAAGGTACATATTTTCTGTAGAGAAGAATATTATTACGCACATTGACCTCTTCCATGGACAAATGGACACACCCGATGTTCCTTGGCCGACCAAGGGATTAAAAGGGGATAATTTCGTCAATATTAAATTAGACCAGTCAAATAGGGAATTGGTTTGGTTATCTCGGCAGTACAATGGTAGACAGTGTGCAGGAAACACAGTCATAGTGTCTCGGGTGTCATAAGTTAACTTCGGAGGAACATTTATTTTTCCTGGATCAAGCAGTGGCCACTGACGTATGGACAAGACCACGGCTTCCTCATCGGTGACCCACATTGACCCGCAGGTAGATTTTACATTGTTTATTACACAACTGAGATTAGATCATGTCAATTATAATGTAATGCCCCGTATTACACCATAATGGCAGGAAAGCCCAGCTGTGGGAGGAACCAGAATGGCCAGGTTCATATAGGGGGAGAGTTTCACAGACCTACTTGACCGTTATTTCTACACTTGCAGGAGGCCAATATCACACAAAAAAAGAAAAGACCGCGAGAAAAAGAGCGTGAATTATTATGAACTTGGGCTTGAAAGCGGAACGGAAACAATTAAAACATCGTCGATAAACCTGTACCGCTGGAGCTGAAATCATGAGGGTTGTGGATATTTTCTTTTTGTGAGATGCCAATACAACCGTGTGATGCAATGCGTCAAATTAGTTGGATAAAATGCAAATAATAATTAATATATAACTGAATACCTACATAACTATACAGTAAATAGAAAGCATCACATTTTCCCGCGAGCGTCACATTTTAGTGGTAAACTGCAATGACAATTTTATGCATAAATAAAAGATCGACAAAATAATTGCATTGTGCAATTAGCTATTTATGTAGGCATTTACTCGGACATGGTTATTACAAGGATAAAAAATAAAGTACGAAATAAATATGGTAATTTCTGAGAAAAGTTTTTCTGTCATACATGATCAATACTACTCACCAAAAACTGGTTCTATAATGGCCTAGTCTCATATACAGTGTGTATACATGGGAAGGGGACTGTTCATTTGCTCCTTGTGCCTGTTTGCATCTAGGAATTCACATTAGCAGCAGGAAACAACCTCTAACAACACAATGTCCTCCGAGCATTGATATTCCAGAATGCAGTGGCCATTAGTGGACCTATTAGAGTAGTGACAGTGGTGGTGACGGGTAGTGACATTGTCAAGTCACTGGCACACACTATCTCCCTAGGAACCCTCATTGTCTATCACATTGATTACCAGCATCCAACTAGTTTATGTGTTACTTACATGTGTTTCTACCACATGTACAATGTTCTTGCAGTTACGAAAACACTGCCTTCCCTGTGCAACACTTGGACAGTTTCTGGGGTAGATGAACAGGGCCTTTATAATCTTTAATTGAATGAGACACAACACCTTGTTTAAGAAGAAAAGAGGGCAAAGCGGGAACTGTGAACAAAAATTTAACCATCTGAAGTGTAAGAAAAAGTAGACTACCAAAAGAAAAAATCAATATCATAGGGTGCATTGCATCAAAGATTGAAGAGCCTGCATTTCATAGAATTTGTTAATTGTTTATACAAAAATTATTAGTAATGCAATTTCCAACTGTTAAAACTGTAGATGTTTAAACATTTACCTCAGTTAAGGGATCTACACACAGGCCAGTCCTTGTCTCGTCTTTTTCGCTCAGCTTTCAGCGCGAGTGTTTGCCCTTCATCTCATCTTTAAAGGATTCTACAGAGTTCCTACTTCATGCTCTAGAATTTCTAGATGCCCGAGAAGTCAATAAGGTGAATGGCAGGTGTTCAAATGATTCTGGTACAGTGGTACTATATCGCCCAAAAAGATAGAGCCGATTTTGCATTTGACTCAAGTGCAACTTGCACTTGAATCAAATGCCAATCGTCTCTATCTTTTTGAGCGATATAGTACTTTAGTAAGAGCACATTATAAAAATGTTTTTACACACAGCTGATTAGAAGCACAATTTGACATCATCAGCCAGAGCACCCATCTTGCTTACACACCATTACCTGCTAGAATGGTGAAAGTTCTTGTGCCTTATTTATTGGTCCTTGGGCTCCAACTGAAAGTACTAAACCAGATTTCTGATCCAAGTAACTTTTCAAAAGAGGAAGGAAGGAAAAGAGAGGCACTTGTTCTGGTCTTACGTTAGACTTAATGATCTGCCAGTCAGCACAGACTGGCAGATCATTAAGTCTAACGTAAGACCAGAACAAGTGCTAGAATTACACCCAAGAATGCCTTTATGTGAATCTCTATGCAGTGCCTGGTTTTGTCATTTACGTATTAAAAGCTAATAATAATAATCATAAGTACAGAGTGTAAGAACAGAAATAAATGTAGCCATGTAGCAATCAAGTATCATCGCCTTTATTGGTGTATAATTTCCATCTCCATCACAGTCTTCTTGAGTAAAACTTTCCCGAAAATTCAAAGTAATGGAAATTTCTACATAAGAGCCCATAACCAGTAGAACAGTTAACTCAAAAAGAGTTGAAACATTAGAGCAGAGTATGAAGTGGCCAGAATAATAAGCATGCGACATTGTACAAAAAATGTACACCGTATATCTTACATCGAGTATATCATTGTGTCAGGATTGGTCATTCGGTCAGATTTCCACTGCTTTTGGGATCATGATGTCCATCATTGTTGTCATCTTTGCCAAAAGATTTGTTCCTCCTGCGTGGGGCCCTTCCTGCCTTACCCCCAAACTTTCCTCCACGCTTAACTTCCTCCCATGAAGCTTCAAATGGGAATTCTTTCTCAGTAAGTCCGTGAGTCAGAAGTTCTTCATTTTCCTCATAGTCCTGAATCTGAAATGTTTAATATAAATCCAAATTTAAGGTGTCGGTGGGTGACAGCATTGATGGGTTTTGTTTTCATATTTAATCTCCCTCATTGGGGCAATTAATTCATGACATCCATAGTGGTATGGCATGAACTGTCATTTGGACCACCTTCTGTTAAATTACCTGGGACAGAGCTTCAACATCGCTGCTGCTCACTTCCAGGTTACATATGGACTTAAATAGTTCAGCTGTGGATTTCACATCAGGGACACCCTTTTTGGTAAAAAACTGCAAACAAGAATTTAGTTAAAAGCAGTTACTTAATATTAATACATTTTGGATAAGACTCCACTTACGTTGGATATGTTGGTGCAGTCCCGATAAAGGAACTCAAGGGCGTGAGGGTGCGACTTGTCTACTGATTGGCTTACATCAATGAACCAGCACTTTTGTTCATGCCACAGAATGTTGTATTCAGAGAGGTCAGCATGGACCAGGTTGCACTCATTGAACATCTTTTGCATTGCCTGAAATTTTAAGAACATGTACACAACTGCTGCAGAACTTAACTGAACAGGCTTACATCCACTGTCTGCTCATATGCCATGCACATGTCACTAAAAGGCATAAGCGCTTCCTTCAGTTTTGGTGCAGGCATCATGTTGGTCCCAATGAATGACATCACAAGCACATGCTTCTTCAGTTGCACTACAGCCGGGCAGGGGATACCTGCAAAAATAAAAATATTTATGATCTTGAATCAATCTCACAAGCACAAAGAAATACACACCAGCTCTCTCCATCCTAGCCAAATTGTGCATCTCCTTCTCAGCCCACATGTGGATGATCTTCCTAGGGTTTTGCTTGGAGAAGCGTGCCTTGAAACGGTAGTCATCCCTGATGTATCGGTCCCTGTTCTTAAATTCGTTCAGCGTCGTCTTAAAAATCTTGACAGCACATTCAGCTGGGACAGACTTAGGATGCCATTCGCCGTCATCTTGAAGTACACCAACATTTTTCTCCTGACATCCATCAGCATGCATGACTATTGCCTCTTTTCCAGTACTGACACATCCACTGATCTGGTCCAGCACCCGGTTGTTCACCATCTTGTAAAGAATGAGCCTTGTCTTGGGGTCGAGAGCCATCTCTGCTGTGCTCTTCTCTGTCTTGTCATGCAGCTTGGCATGTCGATCTGCCTCAACATGTGAATATACCTTCAGGCTGTTAAACACCTTGTTGGACAGCTGCATGTCAAAGCCACCTCCATCCCCAGTCTCGATCCCAGGTGGAAACTCCATCACACGGCAAGCATTGCGACGGTTGCTCATGGTGATATCGTGCTTGGTCACTAAGGTATCCCCTTGCTTTTTGTACCCACACCGAGGGATTACTGGAAAGGCCTTCTCACTTGTCTCAAAGGCATCCCAGTCCCTGGTGTCATCCTCAGAGTCGTCGTCATCCGAATCAGTTTCATACTTGTAAGTTTCAGGCATGCGTCGATAATTGGAAAGGGAGATTGACACTGAGAAAAAAAAGCAAGAATATACATTACGAAACAGTTTTCATACAGATAATTTATCTCAAAAATAGTTGAAATCAAAACTGTGGTTTCAAAAAAAAAGGAAATGCATAATTGACAATATTGTCATGGTCAACTGAATATTATAAAATTAGACTATTAAGATATGTATTTAGCACCTTTCCCAACTGTTTCAACTCTACTGATCCTGAAATGAAGATTTAACTAATAGGTAAGCCTTGTCTTTTCTGGTAATTGATGTCAATACCACTTTGTTATTTCAAGTTACATGTTCTGATAAGTAGGTACTGAAAAACAAAATTGAAAAACATGTTGTCAGATTTTGGTGTAATGATTAACAACTTCATCCCAAAAATATACCTGTACCAAGTGTTCCACCCAGTCTAAGGTTTAATATGGAATTATTTATTCCACACTAACACTTGTATAGTAAAGGAATTCTTTTCGAAACATATGGAATCACTTTTTAAATATTTTTGTAACTATTTTTAAAAGAGCTGCTGCTCTAATCCCATTGACATTTGAAAGCAACAAACCCTGCTTGTCACAGGCTCAACAAACCTTTAGCCTCACGGTTGAACTTGCGTTCCTCTCGCTTGAGCCGGTCATCATGCTCTCGATCAAACTGTGTCTGCAGCAGCTGCGCAATGAGATAATCGCTGCTGCACCCATCTGCCTCCCCTGATTCCCCCTCAAGAGCAGCAGCCAGCCCCTCGCCATTGCCCCCATCCAGTTTGGCAGTGTCCGCCTGCACCTCATCCAGCGACACCTTCCAGGCCAGCTCATCCTCTCTGTACGCACACAAAAAAAGCACAAACCATGAAAATGCATCCCAACTAGTCGGGTGACAGCAGGCAACTCACTTGTGCTGCATTGTCTTAGCCAGCTCCTCTGACATGACCTCGGCCAGCGGCAGGACGTTGCTGAACGCCAGTGTTCCCCATGCAGGCTTGGTTGCCACCTTGGTTGGGCCCACAGACTCCATTGCCCTCTGGTTTAATACGGTAACCACCCCAGTAAATACAGTAGTCCTTCTGAAGGTTACTCTGGGTTACCTGGCACTCGAGTGTGTCACCTTGGTTGTAGGTTGTTCCTGAGCTCACTGTAGTCTGACTTGAGCAAAATGGTGTTTTTGGGACAGTAGGGGCTGGTTGCTATGATGTCAGGGGTTGCACAATTTCGCGACAGGATCGAAAGGATGGTGTTTTTGGACTTCTTCCCCTTGCCCCCTGCTCCTCCTGTGCAATACACCCTCCCCCCTCCCCTCCAGCCCCTGGTGTGGACGGGCGCAACTTCCGTCTCCTGCGCGGTGCTGCCACCTGAAGCAACCAAGGGGGGCGGGCTCATTTGACTTTGACATGCAACATGTACAAGGTTCAATATGACTCATCATACCCAAGGGGTGAGTAATTAAAAGGAAGTCGAGGTCAACTGGCAATATTTTTATTAATCATTCGATTCACTTAACATAATTAATTAGACTTTACAAAATTCAGATGGTAGGGGGAATCTTGATGATTCATCACATGTAAACGCAGAGCAGAGAGCTGCCTGCAATCAGTAAAATAACAGAAAGGACAGGAGGAATTTCATTGTGCAGTGTTCTTGGTGGAAAAAGGAAACGTTACGGTACAACAGTACGACTACATACTAGTGGCAATTACAACAATTGACTGTCTTTAACAATTTCCTATAGCCCTGGGCACACAAAAATAAGGCATATCATTATGTGGAGAAATATAAGATCACCTATTCTTTTGCTAAACAAGTTTCGTGCCAGCACAATAAAAGATTAAGTAACATAAAAAAGATTAAGAGCCACCACCTAAACCCTAAGCTTTGAAAATTTGATGACTATATATTCCAGAATGATTTGACACAAAGACAAAATACACGCGTGATAAAACAATGTACGTAAATGACATAATTATGCTTCATTGACTAGATGTAACATAGGAATACAAGTTTGTTCAAGCAACGCTGGCAGATCATTGCAATAAAGGGAAAATAAAGATTGGCACTAAAATGGCTTAAAATATCTAGGATTGTGCACTGGGGGTACTGAAATATTCCTTTAAAATCTGAAAGGAAAAGTGACATGATTATGCTAGTGATGTCATGTTTTTTGGCACTTAAATGTGATGTCTTTCTTTTAAATTTATGTGACCACTTTTGCTTTCAGTAGGGCCTATGCAAATCACCTTTGCATCGATGTCATTGACCAAGGAAACATCTGATGCAAATTAAATTGCCTGTACTTTGCAGTAAAAAACAATGGAATGGGGAGGTAATCGTTGCAGGATACATCACTATGAGTTCAATTGTAGCCCACTGGGTCTCACGTCTTGACCCTCTGCCCAAATTTGACGAACCCATTCTTCCCTTTGATGGGGCCTCCTTTCCCCGCCCCATTGCTCCTGTTCTTCCTGCTGCTCTCAAACAGGACGTCAGACTCAGAGTCTGAATCTGAACCAATAAGTTGTGACTTAGCCATCATCTCCATCTGGTCTTCATCCAGGAGGGAGTACCTGTGTTGCTTCTTCTTTGGTTTGTTTCTTGCCTGACACCAATGCTGACAAAGGCATACACCTGCCCAGGTTGTGCCAATGAGGCTCAAGATGATCAGGAATATTACTATTACCACATACAAAATGCTCCAATCTGAAACAAGAAATTAACGGTTAAAACGAGTGTCATTGGTCAGGTGTTCAGTCAATGGATGAGTAAGGGGGTACACACCACAGTTGGGTTCACCATCTCCAACTCTCCTCCGTATGACATTTTCCATCCAAAAGGCTTCACAAAGGCATTCTCTTGAACCCTGGTCACAAATCCCATGTCCAGAGCAGTTGTTTTGACACACAACAGTGTCAAGGGACAGAGCAGAGAATTGCAGCAATCCTTCATCATGCTGCAGTTTGTCTTTGAGCCTTGCAAGGACTCGGGGTCCTTTCAGGACTTCCCTGTGGCCATTTGAATTAGTAGTCTCCACATGGAATATCAGTACTGCATGACCTACAAGTAAGATGTACATTAAATTTAAATTTAAAATTTCTTTCTGTTGCAGAATATTTTACAATTTTCAGGGTACACTCAAATAACTGCCCTCTCCCCATCAGCATAATAATAATACCAAAGTGGCATAAATGGCAAGGCCAATGGCTCAATACATTTCACCCACCAAAATGCAGCCTTCTGTAGTTATTACCAAAGCTCTCATTGTCCAGCAGGCATCAATTAACACACCTGAATGTGGCTGTTGCTTCAGTTCATTGAGATGGATTTCAACTTCACCCTCTTCATGAAGTAGGAGTGCCAGCTGCTGCATGGTAGTTGCCTTTTGGGTCTCAGTTATGGTGGTCAGATCTACATTGAGTACCACCTCCACCATGTCCATGAGATTTGGATCTGGCTTCACAATTAGCGACACAGTGTTTTCATCAGATGCACCCTGCTCATCAGAAACTCGCAAGCGGAACAGGTAGTGGCCCGGTACAAGGTCCGTGAGCTGGAGAAGGGCAAGATTAAGTTAGGCAGGTACTCATAGAAATGTCCATAACCCCTTTGAAGATTAAAAATTAAAACTGAAAGCCGTCTCTCACTAACACCTAAACCATAGCTGCCAGTAAGAGCAAATTCTGGCTTTAAAAGTGTAGCTGAGAATAACAAATTTATTTTTTATGTACAAGTTAATCCGTGCAAAAGGTATTTACCTGCAAGATTGCGGTCTTGTCACTGTTTCCTACAACCTTTCCACTAGCCAAACTTGAGCCATCCCTAATCCACTCCCACTTAACCACCCCAACGTCATCACTCGACTTTGAACCATTTAAAATAACCACTGGCACAGGCAGGGTCACAGTTTGGTCGCCTCCACCATCAGCATGTGGGCGGCGATTTTCACCTGAAATGAAATGGTGTTGAAACTTCATCTTGGCTGGGGAAAGAGGAAAAGAGAAGCCAAATTCTTTTGAAAGTTCTCACTCTGAATGACAGTGACCACAACAGTGTCATTGGCAGTGTTCTTGTTCTGATCCCACACTGTCAATAGGAATTCGTACTCTCCTTTGGTGAGTCCCGTTACATTCACTTGCTCATGGTCTGGGTTGGCAATTGATGCTTGGTTGGGACCCCTGAAAAAAAAAATGAAGATAACATTTTTTGCATATCAGCTTGTATTCAATAGTTCATTAACCTGCTCCTCCATATCATTTGCTGATCTAGATCAACAATCCTCCCTCCACCATCCCTCTCCTACTTATCTGTTTGTTTTTCTGCCTGGGATTGGGTAAGCCTTGAGGAGACTGAACTAAACATTTCGTGTTGACAGGTAATAACAAGGAACTCAGGGATTTATTCACCAGTTAATGCCCCTTTTTCTGCTATCAATTTTCATTAACCTAGCAGCAGTAATTGTGTTTTATTTAATAAGTGGATACAAAAGGAAGAGATACAGGAGGGGGGGAGGGGTGGTGTGATGGTTGTAGATGCAAGAAAGATAGTCTGGCTTATACAATATAAGCATGTCCTTCCCTCCACAGGAATTACTTAAACTTACCGTAATGTCTTATTCAACGAAAACCCAAAGAGTACCAAATAATTCGCTCAAATAACTCTCATGAGAAAATCACTAAAGTACATACCTTAACTGCTTCCAATTCCAACTTATCTGAACTTCATCTGTACTTTTTGATGCATCCAAAGTCACCCAGTTCTGAGGCAGTGAGATGGTCATATCTGCACCAGCATTTACTAATAAAATAAATTAAATGAAATATATCCAGGCATGTAAATATCAAACATCTGAATGAGCTTTGGATTTTTATAATTAATAACTTCTTTTCAATTTATCAAACTCACTTGGACTAGGAATTACCTTGTGGAGGTTTGTTTGGTGGCTCCTTGACCAGAACGTGAACTTCAGCTATGGAGGTCTGTCCTGCAGTGTCAGTGACCTTGAGCACAAAGGTGTACATGCCCAGTGCCAGGTTGGAAATTTGAAGATATGGGGTGTGAGTGTTTTGCATGTCCACTGCCCTGTCCTGGTCACTTGGTGCCAGGGTCCACTCCCAACTGGCAATCCCTTTGTCATCTGTGCTTTGGTTTCCATTAAGGGTCACTTCCGTCTTTGGCAAGTACACTATCAGATTTTGGCCTGCATTGGCTGTTGGTGGGTAGTCAGTCTCTTTAGTTACTGTAATGTTTGTTGTGGTCCAGTTTGTTGCCCCACTGGAGTCCTCCACGGTCAGTCTGCCAAGCACAGAAATAACTAGTTATTTCAATCCATAAGATGTTGCCCGAGTCTCCCACCAATGTAAAATATTCCAAGTGACACATGGGAGTATAGTGTCCAGTGTGATAAATACCACAGGGGGGAAAGCTCAAATCCAGATTATTTTTATAAAATTTATTAAGATTACGATTATAGTGCATAGAAGTGGCACAGAACATACTTAAATGTGTAGTTTCCAGGAATGAGGTCCTTGAGTTGCAGTGTGGGAGTGTCTTCCATCTGCCACCTCTGGTATCCAATAGGGCCCTGCTGCAGCTCCCATTTGTAGCTCACAATCTTCTCATCATCTGTGCTTGAAGAACCATCTAACACAGCTCCTGTATTGGGGAGCTGGACCGATTGGTTCTCTGGAGTTATGACCGCCACAGGTGGCTTGTTCAATCTTTTTCCTGTCAAAGGAATAGGCTTAGTTAGGCAGCAAACAGCATGAAATTGATGTGGCATACTTGGAAGGACAGTAATGTTAGCATAGGTTTCCCCTTGAGCCTTGGGAGTGGTAACAGTCACTTTGAACTTGTACACGCCTTCAACCAAATCACTTAATGTGATGCTGTTTGTGTTTAAACCTTTCATGTTGCCCTTGTCTTGCTCTGGGTGGGACAGCAGCTTCCAGTCATATACGTAGTGATCCCCTGTGAATTGAATTTGCATTAATAACGATCATTCTAACTTGCAATGACTTCTGTTCAGAACTCAGAAGCAGCCGCAGGAAGCACCAGATTGGGGAGAGAATTTCATTAATGGCTGGTGTTACTCATTTTACTACAATATTATACTGTAAACTATCTTCATTTAACAAATGCGACCTCTCCTTATATACCAAGTGACAGGATGATGCTTCCCTTTGTACCATTTTTTAACCACAAACATGTCCAGTAGATTTTTTTAAAAAAAGGTCATACCATGCTGCTCAGAAGGGATTGTGTAAACAGAGAGGAATGCATTGCTGTCAGGCAGACGAATTTCCTGAGATTCAACCTTGACTACCAGATGGCCCAGAGTGGCATTAGTGACTTCAGGAGATGAGGTTGAGCTGGGACTGGAATCAGGCTGTAACACAAATTCAATCGCATTTCAGAATTACTACCAGAACAATGATTCTGCAGAACAAGTGTGGAATCAGTGGAAGTGGTTTCACGTGTTCCTCACATCATCACTGACCATCTCTTTTACAGGGGAAGTAGTAATTGTTTACTGTATAATTTGACAGGCAAATGTGATCTTTATTTAAGATCAATTAACTTTTGAACTCGTTATTTTCACAGGTGAGATCATTAGGTAGGAATCCAATATCCAAATATCTCATGGTGAATTATTATGAGGTGTGTGACAATAAGTGCCTCTTACCTCTTTTGCAAGAGATTGACTTAATAGTGAAACTTCCATCCCTGCTCCAGTCAACTTCTCCACTGAAAATAACAGCCAGTTAATCATATACTCATGACAACAGATGGTGTGGAAACCTACCTTGTGGTACACATATTCCGTCATGGTTGCGCTCATAATTCTTGATACACTGACACATACCACTTCTAGACCTGTTGTTGGGCTGCACCCGACCACACACTTCATTATCAGGACAGACCAAATCAATGCCCACTAAACAGGCCACACCAACAGGAATGCCTTCAGATGCCATTGTCGTAGATGCAAAGTCCTCTTCTGTCATGTCATTTTGGTAGTCATCCCCTAGCTCAAATCCTGAATCTACTGGCCTCACCAGCACCATTCTGGCATTCTTCTTAAGATTATCAGTATATCCTTCTACTGGTTGGCAAGCATGATTGCTCTTGCACTTGACCTGAAATAAAATCACACGATGAGCATAGTTACTAAAATTGACTGTGTGTGTTACCAGGCTGACACTTCAGTTGAGACAATGGGGTATAGTGACACTACAAAACCTGATCATTCTAAATAGCACAGTTGGAAGTCTAATTTCCATGTAATGAGCATCTGCAAAAATAATTTCAACTGGCAGTACAGTTTGAAATTGACATAAATTAGTTATGGGGAGGAATGAAGGGGAGCAAAAATATGATGGTCCAAAATATCAGGCATAATTGGTGTCAAAATAAATAGTATCAGGTTTTTCTCATATAGTACAGTTATTAAAGTTCATTATTGCTGACCAGGAAGCAAGCAGACTGGAACATGAAGGCAACATTGCAGCTTTCGTCCTGACAGCAAGACAGTGTGCATGAGTCCATATCCTTATCCTGGGGCTTCTTGGTGTAATTTCCAGAATGCTTCTGGTCACGAGGGACATATCCTACATAAACTTTGGGATCTAGCTCAGGACAGAGGGCAAGGAGCTCTGGGGCAGTGGGATCAGAGGCATATGAATAGGCCCGCCCATAGCATAGGGCTAATCGAGGCAAAGCTGTGAAGAATGTGGTCAGGAAGAGGGCGGAAGAAAACATGGACATCCTTAAGGGGGCATCTGAAGAGCACCTCACCTGTTGAGAGAACAAAACAATTTTTACTAAAAGAAGTTACGAAAGTGTTATAAAATGGTACTCGATTCGGCAAATTGTGGCTTGCTACGACAGAATTGTCACGGCTCCTCAATGGCAGAAATAATTTTTTAAATGTTAATGTAACTAACAAATTAATGCTAGAGAAGTTATGCCCACTATTTCATTACACAATGTCATGGTTGTGGTGATAAGATTTGAAATCAATGTTCAGATGGTTACAAGTGCAAATATAACATTAATCGCCATTTCAAAAATATAATCTAGTCATGCCCTTCCACTCTCTTCAATGTTGCTGATGAGGTAAATATTAGGGAACAATATGTTGTACTTTGCTTGAAATTGGAACAAGTCGCTTGCTTGATACAATTTCGTGTCACGGGCATGAATTGTTACACTTGTGGTCTCTTAATTTACAGTAGTTTTTCACGCTGCAAAAGTACCGCAACAGGCCATCTTCACCCGCCTTCACCCTGAGAGTAAAACCCAGAGACAAGTGTGCAACATCAACAGAGAGGCTGTGATGCAACATTCTTCTCGACCACTGTCCTCAGCAGTACGTAATTCCAACCTGCCTACTGCTCGTCCCCTGTACTGTGACACACACTGGATGTTGTCCGCCACCACCTGCCAACGTGCGACCGACGCGTACTTACTAAAGTCTTGTATTTCTCACAACTCCAGCTGTTCAAGACAATTCAGAAACGCTCCGCGCCATGCACTTGTTTCACATCTGGACGTGTTTCACTTTCCGAGGTCGCACCTGACCATGAACGTGTTCCCCTCTACTAACGTGACCACTTTTCAAGTGGACACGAAATGGCGCGTCATGTCGTTGGCTACCCTGCATCAAAATAAAATGAATGTAACATGAATTCTAATCGATAAATTGTGCCACATTTGAGCAATATGATTTACGTAGCTATTTAAGGACAATGAATTATAGTTACATAATCATAATTGTGTTTCAGAGACAGCTTTCGATTCTTCAAATTGCGGTCTTGTGATGAAAGATGGCGTCGTGACTGTCCGTTGGGAAGGTTTTCCATTCTGGGTAGGCTTCCGAATTCTGCCCGGATTTGATCAGATTTGATTCTAAGAAGTTGTTCTGTCGGGTGGCACTTCGCCTCCTGATCCCTGGAGGTCTATCCAGTTCCATCCCGGTGAAAAAGGACTGGTGCCCGGTGATTGACAGGTAAGCCGATGTGCCTACTGTTGAGGATCAATCTTCATTTGGGATATTGATGTCGAACTGCTATAGTTCAGGGGGCGTGATAAACCTTTTGCTACAGGATGAGACGGTACCACTGTTTGAATGTAATTCAAACTGCAGCATTGACAGTAACACTTGAAACATTGCAAAACCGTTGCTGTACATCAGTCACAATGCCACATCATAAGCAGGGCTGTGAAAATAGAGAGTTTTCATTGGGAGCAACAGCTGTTCCAGGCGGTACTGACTGACTGGGTATGTGTAATTTGACAAAAAACTACGGCCTCTCGGCAGGATAAACAATGTCGTATCTCTTTGGAGGGTTGCTGCCTCAGTGGCGAATCCATTTCCAACCATACTGTGGTGGAACTGGTCATACCAGGGCATACCCTCCGAATGACCCAGTTATGATGAAACATTGTTAGCAGTTTATTTTTGCATTTTTTAAAAACTAATCCTTGGGTAGTGCCTGACCCTATATAGGGTATGCGGCACGGACCTTTATTATACTTGAAGTACAATGCAGTACAATGCTGGAACCTTGAGCGAATCGCCCGGGTCCACGGGCAGGATGACAGGAGGGGATGTGCAAGGTGCAGTGCAATGTCTTTAAGTGGCCATTTTTAGTGAATTCCCTGGGTGGTTTGATCTGTAGGAAATACCACCCGAGACGAAGCCAGAGGTGACCCAGAACTCTGCACGAGATGAAGGGGGTGTCCCCGGGCTGGGATCGAACCCGGGACCTTAACATCCGTGGGCGCATACGTTACCACAGCACCACTCCACCTCCCATTTTTGCATGATTTGTTTCACGAGGGGAGGAAAAAAAAACTGCCATCAGTGAAGTTTGTCAGTATATTTCCAACTTTTTTGCTAGAAAATTATAACTCGTAAACATTATGGTAGCAAGATGAAATGTACTCACTGGTCAGTTACTGTGTTACTTTGTCAAAGAACACTGCAGTTGTGTTGACATTTTTTTTTTGCTGTTATGATAGAATGTATCACAGCCACCTTATTAGTGTTGATCTTGGGATCTAAGCAGCATATGCTGTTTTTGTAACTTTAAAAATTACACCATCCAAATGTCATGAATCATTGATTTCATTTTCCACACATGTTTGAATATGCTCGGGTTTGCCTGCAAAAGAGATTGCCAAGCAGAGGTATAATGGGGATGGGATTTGAACCCTAACCCCCCGCTTGGCTATTGGCATAACCACTAGAGACTATATTGACCTTCATGCACCCTGCAACAATAATATATTATATCCTGTAAGTTGTATTTTGTAGTTTGAGGAGATATTTACGTAAATATTTCTAGTTTTGTTTTTAGGGAATATCTGTCTGACCTCAAATCAAAACATAAATGTTCAAATTATGGGCTTCTTTACAATGTGCAGTTAGTAATCAGTGTTTGTAAGTGTCACTTGTGTACAGGTGAATTGAAAGTCGTGAATTAATGCCCTCTTGATGATAGCACACTGAATTGCAGGTGAATTTATCAGCAGGTGACTGGATGATATTGCATTCTTAGTTGCGACCCAAGAAAATAACATCATTTATTAGGAGTGTTTTGGAAAATGTACCAGATGTGAGTTTACTTATTGAAGAATTCATATACGAGTCTTGAAACCTCCTGATTGTCAGGTTCAGAATTACAAGTCTGAAAATGCAAATATGAATAATATGATTGGAATATTAAGGAGGAATGTGATTGGGATTTAGGGTACACCCTGCGTGATGAAAAGTCCCAAGTGCACTATGATTTGTAATAGTAACTGTAATCTTTATTTGCAAATTCACTGAATGCATGCTCTGTGGCATACAGTGCATTTACACGTCTGCTCTGTTGACCCTCTAATTGACCTGTATGGCTGTATCTGTAGAAATATATCGTTTTCAAACATTTGTAGTGGGCCTGCCAGAGAGGGTGCTCGAACCGGATGGTGTATATTCTGTTCCTTGACGATGTGTCCCATCGTATGCACTGACTGATTCGCGCACTTTCTCTCTGCCTGTCCTGTTGCAAATACGGTGCCAATTAAATGGTTAAGGTGAAACACGGTGAAATATGAAAAAGTACCACTTGCCATCAGTGACATCGTGAAATGTATTTTTCCCACAGTTTGCGCAATCCAGCAGTAAATGTGAATGGCCATGCATTGCTCTTATTATTGACACAGTTTTATGAATAACTAATGTTGAGCAACTGGTAGGAGTATGAAAACATGGGTGAAAGGAGAATGGACCTTCTTATAATAGAACTAGAGTGCAATACACTGTCCTACAGCATAATCAGTGATGGGTGTTAGCGAAGTTAGTCCATATCAGATGTAATTCCTGACTAATATGAATTGAAATTAATTTGATCTGACTGGAATAGTATCCGCCATGACTGGTTTCGCAGAGGACATACTGTACAGTGCGGCCTGGATGCACCTGTCAACCTAGCTCCCACATAATACCACCCAATTGACAGTGACACTATCAACCTGTGACGTCAATCCGGATAAATACGTCAAGATAACATTTACATTCCGCAGTATTTTTACAGGCACCTGTTGGGGGCGTGCACAACCCCTGTTTATACCACATGCCATTCCTTCTTAGCTCCTTGCATATTTTTTAAACTCCCTCTTTTAAACAACCTTTCTAATGTACGAGCAGCTGATTAGATTATCATGCACAGCAAGTCACGTGCACTTAATAAACATTCCGACGGGCCGTGCATTCATAATAGCACTTTGATGAAGGTCACTTTTCACATCTCAAGTGACCTTCGAGTCAAGCCCTGATCGTAGTTCAGGGTCTGCCCGACGGATGCCAGCTAGATCATAAAAAATACTACGCACTATGCAAGTATGTAGTGCTAGAGAAGCACGACAGGTGTCTCTGCCATGGTCTGTTTTATCCGACTATTTGGCCAAATGGGGTAGCGCCCTCTGAGAATAATAACCGTATCATTGATTCTGGCCTTTTCTGGGGTAATGGGAGTGAGAAGCCCAGCGCTGACATTATGCTTAGAAACCTTCACCGTCCCTAGAATATTGACCTACAATTGCTATATATAGACGGAGTTGTGTTTTTACGGGGCAATTTTGCGTGCCGTATATACTGGAAGGTTGACCCTATGCTGTCCTCCTTTAGGTTATTCCCCCACCTTAGCAATTATTTAGTGACGCCAGTACGTGGTGACCCCGAGCGTACCGAATGGCCTACTTTGCGAGGCAGTCCGGACGACGTCTGCATTCCAGGAGCTGATTTATTGCATTCTTGAGCCAGGTGACGAAATTGCCGAAATCTGATTGAAGCCTACAGGGGGGTTCAAGTGCCGCTTCAATATGGGGGGTTCAAGGATGATAACCCTCAAGGAGATTTTTTTCGGTTGAGTATGAGGACCGGTTCTGCACCTGGGACCGTTTTGCCACGTTTTGCAGTGGGAGGTTTTGCGACCCCTTTCACTTCAACCCACATGAGTTGCAAGTGACCGATGGTGCAGGTTCCGCGGTCACACGTTCTTGCCGATTTCGAGCTTTCCAAGTAGCAGTACATAGAACTGGATGGTTATCGGGTCTTCCGGGAAACTCTTGAAAAGGAGATGGTCAGCTTTGACGTCACTGTGGTGATGAGCAATTAAAATATGATCACGAGTAGCAGTCAGCTGATTAAAAGGCTGATGGTCGCAGGGTCGTAGCCAGAATGCCCTCATGTGAACCCGATGTAGTGTTCAACAGACGGAACAAACGTGCTGGTTGCTCTGTTTGTTGGACTGCCGGATGCTATCGTTAAATGGACATGTTACAGGTACTTGTACGTGTTAGAATCCAGAAAGTAACTGGCTGTGACCAAGGTATTACAAAGTGTGTGAAGCTGTTTATAGGTCACATTGGGATGTAATCAAGGTTGTGTTTTTTTTTAGTGCGATCACGCTGTAATGCGCAAGTGTGCCTTAAATAATGCCGCGAATTGACTCATGCGGGTTATGAATCGATAGCACGCAAACCGAATCAACAAAGTGAACCTACAATAAAAGTCACAAAAAGGTGGGTAGGGAGGTGAGTTGAATGAGGCCAATGACACCCGGTTCTTCAGGGAATATGCAATCGTGTCTAGTGGGGCATCATTAATGAGACCATTGATGCAGTGGCTATAATGTTGCAGAACGGAGCCTATAGGAAGGCCGGATGGTGAGGTCAGCTTTGGGTTCGGTGACGCAATCGATAAGGGTTTTAGGGTCCGACCTGACTCAAATGCTTATCATGTTTGTGAAGCTGACCCTAGCTAATACTCCCCCACATCCCAAATACAGGAAGTGAGTCATATAAGGTGGATATATTGGTAGGGGGATGTCTTGTTCCGACTAGACCACTTTCCCAGACTAATCACCCTAATTGTCCATGGGTCCCCTCATACCCATTCAGGGACTGTGATTAGCGGGTGCAATTAGAGGCGGAAGTTGTCGCTTGCCTACTAGCACCTGCAAATAGAGTTGTTAGCTGTAAGTCACGGGGAGGAACTTGTGCAAGTACACGAGTAATAACTGCTAATTAAATTAATAAATAAGCGAGTCTTGAACCGTTTTGGAGCCAGTGCATATTTTGGCGGGTTGCCCAAACGTTTTTGGCAAATTGCTATGACGTTTGTAGCCCCCTGGCCATGTTCTGGTATAAAAGGAGAGGCGGATATTACGTTAATGCAATAATGGAAAGCCGATATATGCCGTGTGGCGTATGTTTGAATTCGGGTAGTATTCCCGGTGATCATTAACGGCATGCATAAAACATGGTGGCTGCAAAATTATTTTGACATCGCATTAGTTAGTTGGCATTTTGGCCGGCGAGTGGGTTAATTACACCCAATTTAATAAGCGAGAGGCCACCGTGTGGCTGAGTAATTTTTATTCTCCCCCAAACAATTGTAAATTGTTGTGGTCCTCCGGGTTGGGGTAGAATGGAATCTAATAAGAGCAGTGTATGGAGCATCTGGACAAAACGGCCACTGGTCATGAATTTAATCAGTGGGGTCCAAGTGCGCTTTAGGACATCTGGTTTCATGCACTCTGAACTGTTGAGAGTTGAGATTTTGTGCCAGCGTAACACGGCTATTGTATAGGGGAAATAGTGCAGATGTTTAATAGTACTCTACAGCTTTGTTTTTGTGCGGAAGTGCAGGGCTGCACTGTACAGTGCTCACGCCGGATATGACGCATGTGGTCTTAGCTCACCTATGAATAGATACGTGCATGTAATGGTGAATACTGCATGGCTGATTTGACGAAAGATTGATCAATAGGTGGGCTTACATTGCAATGTGATTCGGTTGTTAGCAAGAACTAAAATATTAATTTTATTTCCAGTACTTCATGAATAATTTAAGAAGTGAACCCTTCTGTTATGGTCACTAATGGTACAGGAAGAAAATAGGTTATGAAGGTCGCACGAGCCTAGAAAATTAATGATGTTTTGCAGTGATAATCACATCAGTTGATTTGTACTATACGACGCAATTTATTGATTTGATTGTGCTGCAGCAGCTTCTGTAACGAGCAGGCAGACAAATAAACATATATAGGACATACAGTAATTGGTGGCGCAAAAAGTGCCCTGCTTATCGTTCTCGTTAGTCACAGATTGCGACAAACATGTGCCTCTGATATACTGTGGGTCAAAGTGGTTTCCTCAAAAAATATATATTCATCGGGAGCAACGGACTTGATGCAATGCAAGGTCATCAACTGACGTTAAAATCCTGAAATGGGGCGTAACTGGCCAACCATATTTGCACTGTATGGTGGTATATTTGTCGAGGTAACATGAATCACAAGTAGTTATTAGCCTTAATGTGTGAGATTAGGCTTGAAAACAGTAACCTGTTCACATTTGAGGGTGTACAATAAACGACTCCACTAATTACACTTCCTATTTTTCCACAACCGATTGTGTGGAACCCCTGTTTACGACCCTCCAAGATTGACGGTCGTTACCGTCAGTAATGAACCCAGCCCTTCCACGTATCGACGGAATGGTGTTATTACAGCACTCTTCTGCCCCGATTTTGTGTGCAGAAAGTATTTTATAACGAGCTGGGTATAAACTACGCAACAAATTCGCTAACGATGTTCCTAGAAATAAGATGCTTATAGGTGAAGCAATGGTGAAAGCAGAGTCTTTTGACATGAAGCGTACAGCGATCCGTCAAAGCATCGACAAGAACCGAGACAGTACCAAATGTGATGGTGGTTGGAGCAAATGGATCTGTTCTGCTTAGGGTTTGGAGAAAGTTTGGTTTTAGGGAAGATGGGGAGGGCTAGGGGTTGCATAATGAAGTGGTTTTAGATTCTAAGCACCGCTGATGGCACTTGCGGTTGAATTCAGAGGAGGACCTGATAATGCACGTATACCTGTACGGCTATGAATGTCACTTCCAGAGACGGTTGAGCGGTTTCAGGTTGCACGCAGGGTATGCAGGGCGAACTTATCGAGACGTGCCAAAACCGCTTCGAAATTTTTTGGTAAAGCAGGTTACATATCCTGGCATTCCTGGATATTTGTGAAACACATTTAAGGTCATTGCACGTTGCAATTTTAATATGCGGGGGTCAACTGCGGCGTGGATGCTTTGAAGAGGGGAAAAAACCGTTTGTAATTAATTCGCCCATGCTGGAATATAATTTTTGCGGAAAGGGAAAGATAAAATGCACTCATTGCATGAAGATTGCATGAATTGTAGTAGGATCAGATTTGGGGGAGCAGCGTTCCTTGAGATGAGGGAGATGATGAAAGGGTTTAATTATAGTTAGTGCACCATAACGCAGATTTATATGAGGCCGTTTCGGGATCGTAGGGGAAGGGCTACACAATTTTGCATCCCTGTGATGTATTACGTGACGAAAAGGATTTTATGGCATCATACCGGCTTCATACCGTACTCCCAAATTTGATGAGACAATAAAGAAATATTGCTGCAAAACGGGGGGCCCAATTACACATCCACGGCCGGCGCTTAGATAACACAGGCATTAAATGGGCGATAGGATAAGTCGAGCCTGTTAATTGTCGTAAATTTAAATGGAACGGAACAAAGTCTGGCAACGGTGTGTATTGCAAGGGAGTTTCTGGGTACAGGAAAATCCCTTTTATTGGTTTGACCCGATGAATCCTGAGGGCACCCGGGGAATACCCTCACGAACCTCTTATGTCGAAAATGGAGCCTCAGATCAACTGCACCATGGGGACCTCGCCCCAACGAATAGCATTTCGACACTTTTTTTGCGCTACCGAACGTGTCTTGGGACTCCTTTGCACCTTTTTTTTCCTCCCATAGGAAGGCGCCTTCCGGACCTGAATAACAAGCGACAGACCCGGATATTTTTGGAAGGGATGCAACAATTCAAAAATAATGTTCGTATAGCATGGTATCTGGTTTATAATGTATGTAATCGTGGAGTAATGGTTTTTTTTGCAGTAATAGTCGACGAAAATGAAATCTGACAAATGAGCAATTTTTACTTGACATTCGATGAATTTTCAGGATTTCAGACTTTTTGTGCTAAAATATTTTTAAGAGTGCAGCTGCGGCTGGAAATAAAATGTGTTCGTGGCAACTCTCCTGGCTGAGGTATCTGTGATTTGAATGGATAAGGGTATAAGGCTTGGAGGGGAGCAATGAAGCGTGCTTCCCGAAACGTTGTAGAGATAAAGGCAATCAAATACACGACTGGAGGCAGTTAGCTGAGTTATTCCAGCGACTGGAGTGAATAATTAACTTCTCTCCAGAATGCCTCCTCTTCCTCTCTGGAGATAGTGTGGGTGGATTGTGCTCCGTGACGTGTTTCCGAGTTGATTTTAGGGAGCTGCCAAGTTTGTCCCACTCGTCAGATGTTGAGATTTCCAGAAGACTGGCACTTGGCGGCCTCAATTTCGACGCATGGTACGATATGGGTGGGTTTAACCGCGTCTTCATTTCAAAGGGGGGTCCAACATATCGGGAGGGATCTGGTGCAAATTCGGATCAAGGTTCGATGAATTATTTTGAACACGAGGGGGGCACAAGTGGAGGAGCAGATTAGAACAGTAGCCAAGGTTCACCCGACGTCACTATATGGTTGGGGGCCATATTCAGGAAGGGAGATGTGGAGTATAGGGTGTACGATATCATAATTTCGATATCGACAATCGATGTTTTATGAATACAAAATAGCATTCGATATGTTGAAAAACCGAAATATGGCAACCGACATCTGCGCTGTGTATTATGACTCCCTTATTTGAATGTGTCGTTTCTGGCACCACAGGGCAATTCCTAACTCGGGGGTGCCAAGCGCCGAAAGCGTGCGAAGCGAGTGCAATATACAGCAATTACTATCGCACAGCATGAAATGAATTCTTTGCACTGATTATGTGAGCCGAATTCTGGGACACCCTGAACAATTTCATTCAAATTGTAGCCAAGTGTGGGTGTTGAATGACTCATGAAACTCAATGTTAAAGGCTGGAATGATAATTCCAAATTAGATGAGATTACAGGAGTGTGTACGTGCCGGGAATATGTTTGGGTCTGCAGGGCTTCCTTGGACCCTGAGTTGTGAGTCAATTTATACTTCTTATCGAGAACGGAGGTGACGGAAGTTGACGCCTAAATCGGCCTTCTTACTCCATGACGTGGCCGGAAGCTCGGTTTCTTCCACTTGGCCTGTCCCAGCTGACCTTCTGCAACCATACAAAAACTGAGAGAAATGCTACAGTCGAAAATAACAGACGAATATGGAATCGCCTTCAATGATAAGAAGTGAATCATTGTTGGCTCAGGAGCTATTTTGTGTGGCGATATCGACATATCCGTATCTGTACGTGGATAGTGCGGACCCAAGCCCAGGGTCCAATAGCGGCTTTATCCCTTGGCGAGGTTACATAAAGGCTGGTTAGCCTGCATGTCTCTGCATATTTTTAACCTCCGAGTAATTCCCTGCGGGCTCAGGCATGTATATGACGAGTCCCAGGCTCTTAAACGCCAGACCGGTTCCCAGTTTTATGCCTCTTGCATGGTCTCATAAGGAATGCTCGTAATCTTCTTTCTGGGGAGAGAAGGTGAAATATGATGCAGTGATGATACCCTGGAGGCTGGCTGCAATTTGTCTCCATGTCACACGAATTAGCATTGAACAAAGGGTGACATCATGTGGAATTGGCTAGACTAACCAGAGAATCAGAGATTGCGGTCAGACATGCCAATAGGATCAGACGAGATGACAGAATTATATGGGTGGGATTTACTGGTGGTTTTTTTGATTCAGATGAGCCCATTTTGGGGCACCCTGCCGAGGCGTGCCCGGAGCGGCGTAAATGCCCAGGTTTGTGGAGAGGATTTGGGAATCCCCTTTGCGGACGAATGATTGAAACGGAATTGTAATGACAATTATTGCGAATTGAGGGGATTAACCGTGGGAGTTGGTGCGTGCTTGGCAAATATGAGCTCGTTTTGTGGGAACACGTGTAAATGGGAGGAAAGTCGGTGGCGCTAATGGGGAACTTGCAGAATATTCACTTTTTGTAATGGTTGTCATGCGGGGGAAGTATTGCAGCTGGGTGGCAATTGTTTTAGTTGCATTAGCGGTTTGGCTTTGTTCTGAGCCGATATTGTTCCCACTCGATTATTTGAGCATGATAATAGCTTCAACATGCAATATAACATACGTGTTATGTGCGTATCACTAAAACAATGAAAAGTTTCCACCCCAGTCACCGTCGAAGTGTGACATTTTATGACGGTGATGTTTTTTAAGAGGACATGTTCACATGCCTGGTATAATGTGGGGCAGTGTCACGTGTGCGAGAAATGCCAGTCACATAATGTTAAAAAAAAGGCACCCACATTATTCAGTGCATGCAAACTGGGATTCTCATATCAGTCAAATGCTAATGGAACGGAGGCGTGAATAATGATAATAGTGGGCTAAGAATGTGTCAGAGCTAATAAGAACAATGGCATGGAAGGTCATGCTCTTAGGTGTGTGTATTGATATCAAGAGCATGGATCTGAAAAGCGAAATTACGATTGCTAATATACTTGTTTGTTGCAGGTGATCGGACGCGTCTAGGAGCAACCTACCGCCCTGAAGATGTCTGGTGAGTACTAGTTTCGGAAGAAAAAAAAAAGTTACACAGACTATTACACAATGAGTGCGTATTTCCAAGCGTGATCTGGCGCAGAAATTGGCGAAGGTGACCTTGCAAAAGTAACGCCCATCCACTGAATGACTTTCGGCCCTTCCTAAACTTACACTAGGAGGCCATCTGTGTCCTCTCATTCCATCCGAGACACTTGACTCATCAGAGATGGATGAGTGGTTTTTTGGTGGGGGTGGTCTCGAGAAAATCACTGAGAAGCGTAACCCTTGGGGGGCTGGTAGGTTGTTGCGCACATGAGTAATTCTGTGACAAATTATGGCGAAGGTGGCAACCCTTTGCTTTTTATTGAGGCTGTCACTGGGACAAACTGGGAGGACGTTTTTACACCATACGAGGGGGTCATGGGTCGGTTAGATTAAAAAAAAAAAAGAAGAGGAAATGTCATAGCATGAATGTGTACTGAATGTGGAGCGAAAAAGCCATGTTTGTAATTTGTGTAAAAGTATGGAATTGTAATTGCTGTAGGGCCTCATTAATGCAGGGTTGGTGGTTTTTATACGTATTTCCATTATTAGCTATTTAAATTTGTAATGGTTTGGTTGAGGGATTTTGTCGAGGTCTACCAGCAATATCAGAACATTATATGGCATGGAACTGCAAATAATAGCTACCACTGTACACTCGATATGGGTTGCGATATGATCGTCTATATTCATCAATTATCAGTATTATTTCACTTATATCGGATTTAAATTGCAGTTAACGTTACAATATCACCATTTAATAGGCCACACTATAACAGTTTGGAGATATAGTCACTGAGTCATCTTGTATGTATGTCGGCCTACTCGTGTTACGATCTAGCAACAACAGCGTAATAGGCTAATTAGGCCTACTTTGCAAACTTTAACATATGCTATCACATTGACACTCAGTAATAGAATGTACCTTTTAATTCGAACCATTAATACTCCCAGCAGGCACTATTAACCTACTGCCCCGACCCCATCAAGGTTTGTTAAAGTAACCCACTACATCCAGCAAGCCTGCAGGCTACAGGTCGCTTTTTTAACTATCCAAGTACAAACTGAATAATAAAAATAGCCGGTCGCGAGTCGCTATATTTAGTCCATAATCCACCAAAGTTGTCCTATACCAGTCGTGGGACGGTACGATGACGAAGTATCTGCTGCTTTTTTTTCCCCTGCACCGGCACGAAATTCGCCTTTTCTCCTGGCATATTTAGTGGGAAAGGCGAAGGGGCAGTGCATCTGACGGTAATGGCCAACACGTGGAAATCGGACGAAAGCGTGACGTCATTAGGATGGACGCTTTGGATCCGCGCCCGACATCGATTGGCAATGTTAATGTCGTCTAATGGATTGGACAGGGCGGGGTCCCCTCAGGAAACGACTAATTAAAAGAGATGCTCTTTTTTATTTATCCGCTCTAAGCGCTGTCAGCGCATGCATTAGCTGGGACATAAGTGTTACAGGGTTTATGCATGGGCATACCCAGGGTGGCGTCCCTGAAGATGTTGGTGACCGGCCTCACAAATATTGGGAAATGTACAGAAAATATTACTGATAAAATTTACACTAATAACGTAATTAGTATAAGAATTTTAATTTTAATATTACTGTACAATAAATTGTACTCCCTGACTACAATGCTATAGCTCAGTGGGGTTCCGCGAGTCGGTTAACTGTACAAACCTACATTTTAATATTTGAATATGAATGTGAATAAATGATTCTTATTTGAAAATGCAGTTTGTTTAATTTGAAGTCATCATATTGTGTGATCAACTTAGTAAAAGTTATAGCAAGTAAAAACATTACTAGAAATTTGTTTTGCATGTTAACAATTACTAGTTGAATTTTCATTTGGTGTTGGGGTTCCGCCTAATAATAGTGATTCGTTAAGGGTTACGCGACTCAAAAAGTTTGGGAACCGCTGCTATATAGCTATAGTGCCTTATGCGGTACACATTCAGGTGTTTGTGCGCCCCTGCTAATTAGGACAATGGTTGCGTGATTCCGTCACTACTCTTGATTTATGCACCGGCTTTTAACACTTTCATTAGCCAAAGCGCTTGCTTTCAGGTTCCCTTTTAATGGATTCAATTTCGGCATTTATTTTTATGCCTGTGTTTATTTGGGTTATTTGGTGTATATGCACACGTAAGGCCCTGGCATCCTTTAGCAGATTTCCTGAAGATGTGGCTTGGGGAAAGCCGCCTACAGTGCAGTTATGTCATGCAGTTTCCGCAATTACCGAGGTCCTAGGGTGAAAGCTGCTATGGTCCGAAGAAAAGTTCCGCTGACAAACCTGAGAGGAAATTTATCAAATCCAAGAGATAAAAACCTTCCCCCACAGCAGCCTGGTTTTTGGACTCTCTCTCCCGTAATCCAATTGCCCAGCCAAAGTCCCTCAGGACAGGTGATAACTAAGATGGAATATCGACCTGATAGCTTCCTGCGTCGCGACGAACCGTTTTTCTCAGTCGATATCGGGAAATGTTGGGAATGCGAGGGTTGAAAAATTATCCGTGAGAGTTGCGATTAAGGCGGGTTTGTGCCCAAAAGCCACGCGTGATCATCGGAATGATGATGGACTTGGCAGAAAATAGGCTTTTTGTACTTCGTTATTTGGCAGTTCGTGCGTGAAATGTTGGCGAGAAAATGTGAAAGACCTGTGATTACCGTAAATAAAATTAGATTATAGATGCTTGCCTCGAAGGCGCCTCTTGTCCGGACCTGATTTTGTGCAGCAATTCTGAAAATTGACCATGCTGAACACTTGCTCGTTAAATGCGTACCGGTATACCTTTTCTTTTTGTGTGACTTTTTTGAAAAGCATTGAAAGTTAATTGAAGGCAAGGTTGTGTGGAGGGCATGTAGAGGAAAAAATTGGGAACCTGTGCTCATTCGCTGATAAACACAAAAAATTCAATGTGAGGAAATTGTGATGAAAGCAGATGGAGAAATTATTATTCTTTGCTCGTGATTTATCAATTCAGCAAAATTTAATAGTTTGCAGATTTCTGAGGAGTATCGTTACACTCGAGCTACTCATTTCAAAAGTGCATTAATTTACATTTCACACTGTACTGCTGGTACAGTATTGTGGCGGGATAATTACGTGGTCTTTATACAGTGCTGTGAGCACTTTCGAAGTATGACACTGCACTGTGGTAGTACAGTGCAATATCTTTATAAATATGGGTGACAGATAGTGACGTCATTATACTGCAGAGGTGGTCTGCACAGTATAATAAAAGAGGGAACAGTAGGGACTATAATGTGACTCCCACATTCGCCACCAGATAGATACAGAACATTCTTTGGCATTTTATCACCCTCCGCTAGGATAATGTCGTAGGTATAGCAATACCGGGCAAAGTAATAGGATTACGATAATATCCATCTGGCATGCTATCGTGGGCTAAGGTCAATACTGAAAATAGCACGCAAAACACTAGTAAAATCTAATCGATACGGATGAAAATGAACAAAAATCAAAGACTGGGAGGAGCATTTTGAGCCCATTAAAACGTTTATTGTTTTAATGACTGCTCGTAAAAATAAAGCTTTCTAAAAAATATTAGTTCAATATTTGTCCAATTTTGCGGTGTTTATTTATATTTTCCACCCGAGGCGTGCGTTACGCAATTCAAAATGGGGGGGAAAAAATCACGAGGCTATAACATGAATTATTCACGAGTGTACTGCATAGTAGGATATCCTGGTCCCAGCAATTATTTAGGGTTATAAACCTGGTGTGCCGTTCATCTTTCATTAATTCTAGACTATAAATAGGCGCATAATTATTGGATACACTCCCTTGCAAGAAATAGCAGAATTAATTAGGACCAATTATGCTTGGATTTTAATTACAAGTTCGCGAACATTTTTTGCACAGTTTTTTTTTAAATTTTTAATTTTTAATTGAAATGTTGTGTTTGTAGGAAATATTGGTTCGGTGTTTGAAAAGTGGCGCTCGACTGGTGAATCCCTTGTCAGGGGCAGGAGTGGTTGGAAAGGGGGCCTCCCTCCCTTCATTCCCATCCCACCCTGCGTGCGAGGCTAGGGGAGGCCGTTCCTGTAGGCGCTCGGGAGCTGGGGAACTGTGGCGGGGGCTCAAACCGGCGTCTGGCCGGCAATCAGGCAGGTCGACTCGCGCCAACCCTCCCGACAAAACCCAATTTTTTTTTGTACAGAAAAAAAAGTGAATTTACATCAAGTGACCAGTGACAAAGTGTGGTCTTCCAAGATCCGAACCGTCCCCGAGTCCAGTCCAAAAAAAATAGTGAGCCTGGTGCAACGATTTTTATTAGTGCGTGAGTGTGTGCAAAGCCAGTGTGTGTTCATCAATAGTAAGGTAAAGTCACGAAATGGTTCTTTTGCTATCGATTTAAGTTCCCATGTGCGTCAGTGTTGATGGGGGGGGGGGGGGGG
>KZ538225.1:0-15522 GCA_000934665.2 Catajapyx aquilonaris | reverse complement strand
GGGGGGGGAGGGTTATGCGCGTGGCATGTCTGTTCCGATGCTAAATGTGACCCACATACATGGTCATCTGCAGGTGCACCCAGGTCAAATCAAAGACCTTGACATGCGGAGTATCTAATTACAGAACGGTATACATATTTTTAAGGCAGTAAAGTGAGAGAAAGTTTGGAAATAGTGGGAGGAATGGTGTGCACACCGTGGACTTTCTGGGCCACGACCTGCTGGTTTTATAGGTTATGTCCTTAAACATAAGGCGTGACGGTAAGCACCCATAGGGAATACAATCCGGCTGGTCAGAAAATGTGACGGAAAATGGACCACGTTGTTAGGATGGCCTTCCCCCATCAGATAATAGGGGCGCATTCCATCCCCCGCCAGCCAGATGGGCCAACGAACCAGCCATCATTACCTACAGGCACTGCCCAACCGGAATGGAAAAGCATTAGTTGCCTTAGCCCCTGTAGCAAGCTAGGAGGGGGCAACATTTGTTTTTGAAAATGGGGGAAAAAAAATGGTTTCACTTTCATGTTCGGGTGTGGCCTTCTCTAGTACAAACAGGCATCTCAAAGTTCAACCCCGACCAAATTTGCTTTCGCTGGCCAGTAATGGCTGAAAAGTAGCGGGAAAAGGCGAGAGGTAGCGTTTTCACTTTGGAGGATACAATGCTGGTATAACCCCCACATAGCTGTAGGGTGTGTGCTGTGTAGAGAGAAGTATTGATGCTGCTTTTGCTATTCTCCCTTCCGGATGGCGTTGGGCGTGGTTCTTGGCTCAAGTTTCCGGAGATTTCGCATACGTTTTTTGGGGGGGTAAAAAAAAACCCTGCAAGGTGGGCGAGAAGAAGTTTCGACGGCTTAGAAAGAGTTGGTGCATAATGCGAGTAGTTTGGCGCAGTGGACTCACGTGTACCGTAACTTGGAAGCTCGTTTCACGCCGGAATAGTTACGTAAAAAAAAAACTCGAGCTCAAAAACTTGGAAATGGAAAGCGGGCTTGAAATGTCCGGAAGTGTGAACCAGAAACCTCTTGCGAGGCCGTTTCTCCGCCGAAATGGGAGACAGGTTCCAATATTTAGCCTGGAAATGTGCCCATCGTCTGGTTGTGTGAGGACCATGGTTGTACTGGATTTTCATTCAAGGCTAGGGAAAGGTTAAGCATTTTAACAATCGGGAAGGTTATTGTTATTATAGGGCTTCAAGGTTGGACAATTTTTATGATCAGATTGGAAGGACGGTGGGGGAGGCACGATTTTTGCTACTTTTCCCCCTTCTTCTCCTGAGCGATTTTGGTGGACTTTCACAGCCGAAAGCTAGATTGCTTCTGGGGGGATAGCCTCAGGTGTATTGGGCGTGGCCCCCTTGTTCGGAAGTTGGATGGCCTGTAAGCACCTGCTTTCACGCATCCTATGAGATTGATCGGATTTGGGTGAAAGGCCTCGTGATGGTAATAACGATGGGAAGAGAGGAGAGGGGATTTCAAAACTAGCAATACTGCATGACTTATTGGCAAGTGCTCAGCAGAAATATGAAATGAGTCAGTGGATGCAGATTTTGTGTTGAATATTAATATTATATTGCTAAGTACAGCTGTTCGCAATTGCTGACTCATGCAATTTAAGTATCGCGGTTAATAATAATAATAATAATAATAATAATAATAATAATAATAATAATAATAATAATAATAATAATAATGTCGGCCTGGTTGAAGTGAAATTGATGCAGGCGGTTAGTTGTGGTGCAGTGGACATTTGATACGGTCAGAAGCCGTAACGATCGTTGAGTTGACAAATGGTTGATCAATTAATGGAATTTGTGGAGAGGTAGTAACGTATACAGTATGCACCTAGTTCCCTATTGTGATTCCTGCCGGCATAAAATTAGGAAATAAAAATCACCAGGCTGTCATGGTGAGAGAAGGCTAATATGGCGGCATCAGAAATGAACGACTCGCAGCATTTGATCTTGCGAAGTGTCGTGTATTTCTCAGTGTAATTTCAAGCACATTTTTGCGGAAGTGGGTGTTAGAAAGTTTGCACCAGTAATAAAAAGCGAGGAGTTTGCCTTCCTCTTCTTTGAGAACAGGAAATGGGGGAATACGTAATATTTCATTTGCGTAACTTTCGGTGCGCCGTGTGGCGTATAGAAAAGGCCGGCGCGGGAGGGAGGGAGGAGAAAAAAAAAATGCATTTACTGTGTGACCTTGCAAAATTCCTAAGCATTGTATGGCGCAGTTCGACTCCAATGGAATGTTGGACACGGAAAAGCAAAGGAACTTTGAATGCACGATATACTGTCACATGCGATACACGGGGTGAGGTGACAACATTGACCTTGGCAATGCATAGTTCCGTCGGGCTTAGGTTGAAAGACCTGTCGCCATCACCTGTTTTTGCCGAAATTCTTCGGGTGATGGACCGCTACTTCAGATAAGACCTAGACGTGAAGTCATTTGTTGTTCATGTTGCACAGTGCGTTATTGTGCCCAGCTAATTGCCTCTAGCATGCTTTGGCTATTGTATGGGTTTAGCACGAGCAGGTAGTTAAGGAGCTGTATGGAGTTGTGTAATGCACTGTCGATCGGCATTTACCTATTCAAAGTACTGCGCTGACCTTTATCAACCTGCATAATGCGTCATGCAAACTGCACCGAGCAGACTCCGAATGACATCAGTTCCGCATCTGAGATATGAGCCCACTAATCACTTGTTTGGTATGACGACATGTCGCCTTGAACGACATACAAGCATATAAGTCATACAGGTCGCCTTGAGAACAGCACGTGAATTGATTCCAGTTTGAAAATATTCTCGGATCAAGTCGTGATCAATGTGACTCATTCCTCACGGTCATATTTGCCACCAGATTTGGAGTGGCCAATAATTATGCAAGTCTCGTATAATCCACCAGTGGTCCTATTACTTGGCGTCCGTTAGATACGAGGTTTTTATCACCTTTGCAGTGCCGCAGTACTCGCACTATATGTGCGTGCAATTATTTCGGCTTAATAAGTAGGTCTTTTCAGCTCCAGTCCGCAGTGCAAAACTGTCCAATTATGCTCCCCAAGTCCTGACGCACGACCTCGACGTATAATGCGGCGGAATTTTTTTTGGGGGGTCCGGGCGAAAAATACGGTACGGAACGTTAACATTTTAAAAATGCACCGTGGGGGCAGCCAAGTTGGTGAAACACGCAGGTAGTTGATTGCGGCTAGGAACTAATTAGGAAGTATTTGGGGAGCGCTCAGCCAGATTTTTTTGTAGCAAAAACTACAGAACTCTGGCATCATGCAGGATGTTAAAAATTTTATGGAGGCAAAATTTTATACTTAGCTCGATTTTTTGTGTGTGTGGCGGAACTGGTTCTATGTTAATGAGATGGTGGTGATGACAGTGTGTTTTTTTATTACTCCACGCATGCTTGTGGTTGTATCTTCTTAGTATTTTTTGTTTGTTCTAACGAGGCCGATAGTCGTATTGCGGAACCAGATTCAGGGTTGGTGCTTTACGCGAATGGCCATGATGAGGGGGAAGTTGGTGTACAGCATCCTCGACAACATCCTCTTGGATCCGGAGGGGTTAATGCACAACGGCCTCAGTCGGTGGTTCCTGGCTGCAGTGGTGCGGGAATGTACACGGTTTACACAAGACGGAAAGTTTTAGCGTTTTTGTAGGGTGCTGAAATAGATTAACCAACTTTTCTAGCCGCAATATGGCCCGCTTGGTATTTTGGCGAGGTTGCCATATGATGTTGCTCGAAATGCTGTCAGATATTTGCACACGAAAAATTTGGTGAAACAGGTTCCGCTTTTGTCAAAATTTGTATTCCGCAAGAAATGAGCTAAACGCATGCATTTTAGGACACAACTGGCGTGTTACTTGCGGATCAACATACCTGCACCTGCTTGGAATTGGTAATTGAGCACCTGGCCCCATCTTAAGAGCAAGCACTTGAGTAGTCCATCGCCAAAAATACTTTTTTTCATATTTTTTTTCCGGCACTAAACTCACCTTTGGAAGAAAAAGAAAAAAAGTTGGATAAGTAGGGCTTCTGGCTTGTGCCTTCGGGGCCGTGGGATTCCGATGATTGGCATTCTGGGGTTCTATTTTTTTTTGAGGATTTTCTGGAAGATTCCCTGGAGGGCAGTGTACTTACTAACTGCGACGTTTGAGTTGAGATCCAGTTGGGATGTTTGATCTTTGCAGGCTCGTTACAGTTCGAAAACTTTTGGGTCCACGTGCTGGGAATTCCACACGGTCCATGAGAGGGTCATTTTTGCAGTTGGACTCAGGCTGCAGGAATTCTAATGTAATTGTGTGGTAATAAGATGATAATTGTGGGTCTGGCCAGTAGTTCAAAAAAAAAAAAAAAAAAACTTATTCTGGTCCTTCCAAGAAGGGCTCTTCGTTTGCGTTTAGATTGAATGTGCGTGGGAGCATGTCCAAGCTTCCGTTCCCTGAGGAGGTCGATTCAAATGCTCGTCAGTCAGCTGACGGGTCGAAGGATGGCCCACCCCCGATTTTTGAGAATCGCGGATATTGCCTTGTCATGAATGAAACAAAAGGTCGATTGCATGGTGATGTGACAGGGTTTTGGCAGCAGCTGTCAGTTCGCACCAGAATTTGACAAGCCATTGGGGTGTTGTATGTATACACCAGTGGTATCACTAGTTCATCCTGTCACCCACCAGGGGCGCTACCGGCGCCTGCGCAGAACTGGTACTGTACAATGATTTTAATATTATACTTGGATTTTGTATGTGATTATATGGTGGGTAGCAATATCCAGACGGTACTATTGGCATGGTGCTTGGACAGTGCGGGCACATCCTGGTTGTGCATGGCGGAATGCGGTATTGGAATGCAGTGTGCAATGGACCGGCATTGCAGTTGGTGCCCACCCTCTTGCAACGGGCACATGCATGGAGATGGAATCAAAGCAGGATATGCCCTCGGGAAAAGTGAAGCCCAGGCGTGGGTTTTTAGGAATGCCGTTGTGTGGATCGACACCGTATCTGATGCTCTTCAAAACATGGGCTGTTAGATTCATTATTATTGTTTTTGTGACCTCCGTGCCCGATGGCGGTAAAGGTCGCGGTCAAGGGTTCAGTCGATATCAAACCGCAGTCGTTTGCACGGCTATTTTTAAGACGGAGTCAGACAAGCGGTTGAGGAGACGCCTCCTCATGTCTGTCCCACTGCGCCACTAGTCTAGTCTGGTGGTCATGGTATTGCGGTTGAGACACCACGGGTTTTTTTGGTCGGAAGCTGCTGGTGGCTATACTTCGAGATTCAGAAGCATGTTGTGAGGAATCGCGGTGCCCACACTTCTCCCGATGGTGATGTCCAACTTTCAGTCGGCGGAACACGTGTGATGGGGGTTGCAGATAAGTCACCGGATTGCAGTTTCCGGGGAGATTGGCCTGAGTTGAAGGAATGGTCTAATCCGACCGAGGCTTTTGGAGAAGTTTGGGGAGAGTTAACGTGACATCTAGTTAAGACGATTACTCAAGAAGTTACAAGTGCAGTTTAATTGCGCTGGGCAAGGCCAAGGACGGGTTTAATTGGATTAGGTGGCGTTCATTACCGGGAATGGTGGGAGTGCAGGGAGGCATTTCCTAAGGGAAGCATTGCGGACGCCATCTTTCAAGTGTATGGGGGCCCGAGGAAACATTGCGTGACAGGTGCATGAACCAGGTGAACAAAGGTTCCTGGCTGGAGGAAAACTGATTTTTTTTTTATGTTGGTGGAAGGGGGAAGGAGGGGTGACGTAATTTCCGGTAGGATGGGCCTTTTTATAAGGATGGGAACCACGGGAGAAAGTCAATCATGGGTAATTTTTTCGGAGGGAAAGTGACATGACTTGCGGTCGTGGTAGCAATTTTTGCTAATATTTTCTTGATTGAACAATGGTAGGGGCCTACATGCATGGGTCGAGGCTGGCGACATATCCGTCCTATAATTTGGGGGGGTTTATAGTTGAAGAGGTCGCACTTGTTAAAATGATCGTATAGGGGTGTTGGGTGTAGGCGACGCTGAATGGTGACTGGCAGATCTGATGAAGACTGCAGTCAACAGAATCATGTAGTTCAGACTACAGTACGATTAAATTTAAGTATTTGATGGAACCCGCGTCTCGGGCACTCGTGGAGAAAGTGGAGAAAACGGACGTTTTGATAAATATCCAACTGAAATGAATTTTGAATCATCGTTTGATATGAGCTAGTGAAACGAAGTGAGCAACATTCATTGAACAAACAAAGATGAGCCTCCCCATGAATTTTCAGTCCTAGTCACACTGCTAACATATATGGTATCAGTTGCGTGTAGACTCCCCATAACTCGTAAGCAGGTCATGCAAACAAATGAAAAGCTGTCCACGACGTTGAGTGACCTTTTCCTGATGATGCTTGGCGTCGTTCAATGGCAACCCCATGCCGACATCGACCCGACAGGAATGTCATCAGCGGGGTTAGGCGTCACACTCGCACCCCGTGGGGAACTGTTGTGATGATCAATAATTGCTAATCAGAAGAGTGGGCCACCCGGTTGATTCCAAGGTCCAGACCGTGTTTTTTCTATCCTCCGTTAACCCCAGAGGAATGTGTCGAGTGGAAAAATGGTTGTAATACCATATGTGATGCCCCTCTGCCTCCTGCTGCGTTTTCGTGGAGATTGTGTCGCTGATAGAAAAAGTCATCATCTAAAGTGCTTTCATATGATCCCTTGATGCGGAGTTCAGAGTCCGAAGTTCCATCTCCGGGTGTTGTGTCACATAATGTCCGAACGTAGCGTGTCGGCCGTGTTCGTCCTCGTTATGGCTAGAACAAAAGAGTAGAAGTCACGCACTTAACAATGCTGTGGCAGCATGTTTTGTTCAATATGACGTACATGGAAAGTATTACCCGTCGGAGCCTGCTGGCACCTTTTTTCTCCCTACATGATGCTGTTGTAACTCACAGTATGGCTTGACGTTATGGAAATAAATACAGGCCATGTCATGGTAGGTCGTGCAATCCGAGCCATCTGGGATGCAGGAATCGGGAGCACAAATATACGTACAAAGTATCCAATTGAGTGGAAGCTCCCGCATATAAAATGTTAACGAACGACCGGAGCGTTTCGCATTGTAAAAGTGGAGCCTTTTTGCCGTTAACACATAAAAATTCCATTCAGTTGGCAGGGCACTTTCGTAACTGTCACGGAATCTGGGAAAATATTCCGACATATTATAGCGCCCTTTTTCCCCTTTTGTAGGAGCACTCTTTGGTTATACGACGAAATTCGCCGTGACGAATGCGCTGTATTAAGGCGGACTGGGGAAGAAAAATCAACACCCATTAGTTTATGTCACCCATTTCCAACGCGCAATCGGGTATTTTTTAAGCCTCTGAAATGTATTCAGCTGTTCTGACTTTTATAGGAGTGGCTCTGGCTGGCTGAGAGCTAGTAGGATACCTGGAGCCGGATTTAGCGGGATTTTAATCGCATTACAATTGATTAGGGTACTTACAAGGCGCTTTTAATCAATTTTTTACACTGTCGCAAACTAATCATTTGGTGGTAGACATTGCTAGAAGGCTAGCATTAAAAACGATTAAACCCTGTGCCATTAAATAGTGGTAACTTCTCAAAGTTTGCAGGCATCAAGAGGTGCTCTTCAATCAGTTTAATAAAGCGTAAGTCCTGCTAAAATCCCATTATTTCCTGCTTGTGTCTCACTAAAGCCGGTTCCAATCCATATAATCCGCTTAAGTATTAAATCCGGTGAATTAAAAAAATTGAAGTCGTCCCCTTCGCTCGGAGCACAGATTGTGCTGGCTCCAATTTTGTTAGGAATTTATTGCAGTTTTAATATACAAATTTAATTTTAATTCAGCACCAAATTTGGTATTAAATTTCAGTTTCTAGTTCGGTGCCTTGTCGTGGAGCAACAGCTGGTGTGACAGCGTAATTGTAACATTTGGTGGAATTGACAGGCAACTTAAACTACGATGTCCCCTGTCAGCTACCCTTTCGGCCACCCCATATCGTAAGGTCGCCTCGATGGACTTTTTTTTTTTTTTTGTCGATCCCCGTCGTCAATGTTTATTCCCGGTGAAGTTGACCGAGCGTGTCATTTAGTCTGTGCCTGGAAAGGGCAATTTTTACACGTCCTAGTTGAATGGCCCTCCTCTCCAATCCTGGATGTCGCCTGTTGGTCACGGATGACCGGGGACCCCTTCCATCTAACCCTTCCAGAGAGTCACCACCGACGTCAGTAACACTGTTTGAATTGCACGCGGTCCTCCATGGCCCGTCCAGATTAGAAAGAATGTCCCAGGAGGATTTAACGAGAGGTTAGCACTTTTACGGCTCCATTATTCGCCCGTATTAGGCCAGGCCCTTATCAGGGTGTTACGTGACTAGCCACCCGTTTGTTGGATGTGTTACTAATTTGTACGTGATGAGGAAGGATTAGGGAAACGATACTTATGACACCCTCCTCGTGCCCCCTGCATTCACTATAGATGGGGTTGACTGCAAGTTTGGAGTTTAGCCAGGAGATGGCGTGGGTGTCGGAAGGCGGACTGGAGAGAGGCTTCCAGCTTTGTAACCAGTGTGGTGGTCGCCTCAGATGAGGCTAGTCCTAATGTTGTCACTGTCAGTAACTAGTGGGTTCTTGGACCACGACCCTGAGGGGTCGGAAGAGATGATCTATAGGGAGGTCATCTCTTACACGCTCGATTGTTTTAACCCTGTAATGCCACTAATCTAAGTAATGCCCACTGGGTCATATCTGGCACACCATTTAGTGCAATTTTTGCAACTTTTGCAATTTTTATATTTTCTGTAAGTGTGCCAAATTGCACTAAATGGTGTGCCAGATATGACCCAAGGGGCATTACAGGGTTAAATTATTTAAAAAATGTAGACATAATTTAAATTTGTTTCTGTTCGTACTGATCAGGCAGCAACCATTTCGTAACCGTAATATTGTTCACCATGGAAATTCCGCTGGAGGAAGTTCTTGGTATACTAGGAGCATTATAATGAAACGTAGTACATTTTGTCAGCCAGACAAGTGCGGTAGGTTATCTTGACTCGTGTAATGGCCCCCTCATTACTTCCAGTTCTCAGGCTTCAGACAGCAGCATTTAGGCACCCAGTGCTTTAATAGATTCAATTTGAGCTTTATGGAAACTAAAGATGATCCCGCCCGTCGAGGCTTATTTGGCCTTTGACGACCTAATAATTGCATGATTCTGGGACTCTCAGGATGCTCAAGGCCAGACTGCATTGAAAGCAGTCCAATTGAACCTTTATGGCTCTTTAGAGAAGAGTCGTTCACACGGGCACCGAACAAAGAGAAAAGGCGCCCATGATTGTGCCCTGTTGAACCTCAATATCGCGGATTCAAAAGGATTTTCTTATTCTTTTATTGTTGGCGCCTTTACCCCCTGTCAATTGTCTCATTATCCTGGACCCTTTTTTTGTGGCTTTGGTTCACTTTGTGACAGGAAATGTGTGTTCTCAGGGGAAGTGAATGAATTGTGGCGGTGCTCCTAGCGGGGGTTGTACAGCTCTTTTTGCCTGGCCGCCTTCAATGGTCTATATGCACGCAAGTCATGTGGAGTGGGGTGGTGTTGCGAAGGGTGGGGTAGTTGAACCGTGGGACTAATTAGTTAATTGATGTTGCCGCTGATTGCGCCCTCTTTTGCGGGAATGGCCCTATAACGTGGGAAGGGGGGGACTCTGGGGGCGTTGTCAGACACACCAAGATGGGGAGATGTTTATTTAATGTGCAACGGGGGCGGTCTGCTGATAGGGGTTAGGTTGACATATGACACTTGTTGGCTAATAATAAATATAAATTCTGATCACGCGGTAACAAGATATACCAATTACCGGTACTCATTTGTGGCAAATGAAATACATCCGCATCGTATCTGGTGCAGAGACCGGCGAGCATAATAAGCAAATCAAACCGCAGCTAGAACAATACTAGCGGTCCATCAACATGGGCAGCAAATGTCCCCATGTTTTGTGATTGACATCTTTCACAAGCACCGGGTCGTGATTCGGTGCCCGGGTAACGAAATTTGCAAACCAGATTATTGAGGATGCAGATGTTGCGAGCGGGATAAACACGGAGAGCGAGAGTGGCTGGATGCCACTTCCGCTTTTTGCCAATCCAGCCAATCCCGCTTCCAAGCACATCGTTCTGATCTGTCCTGCAGAAGCCAAGTCAATGCAGTTACTGGAAGTCTGCAGATACGGCCTTTTTTTCCTCTTAGAACTTCAGGCAATGTTGATATTCGGTGACATACTACGCTGCCATTGGAAACATTTTGTAGCAACTCTAGCCCGGGGAAATATATCTATAGTGCAGGAAGGAAGCTGCAAAAAGGCATAAGTGAAGCCCCTGTCATCTTGGAGGGAAGGGGATGGTGGACAAAGGGAACCGAGCTGATGTATTCCGAGACGGCATTGTAGATGCGGGAGCCGACTCCTGAGGTTCATTTTCATCATAAAGGAAGGAGCGAATGCGGCAGAGGTTAGCGTTTCCTTTCCTTTTTCGTCTCAGGAGAGTTCCAGAAAGGAGAAGGACGAATCAAGTTTCTCTCGGCAACCCGGAGGATCGCCTTCGTCGCCTTCGTCCCCTTCGCCATCTCCAAGTCTTAAATTGGCCATTTGCTGAAGCGCCTTTTCAATCCCCCGCCTGGTGCGCATGGCTACACCTCCATTACTGCATTCAATTGACTCCCGGCCGACGACAACTCTTCCTAACCTTTCCGCGACGGAAATGAATCCTCCTGAAAATTGTTTTCTTTTCCAGGCAGCCATTTTCACAGCTGTCGACGTCATGAGAATGGCTCACAGTTGGGATAGTCCAAATTGTTGACTAACTAAATAGCAGATTATTTGTGACTTCTAGTCTGATGCTGTCAACAATTCCATCTAACGAATGCAGGATTCACAATTTATTTTAATAAGGAGAAGTCGCAAATGGCATTCGGTACGACATATAGTTTGCAAGTTTGATAGTCGTTCAATTTCCTTTGACCGTACCGCCTGACAACATGGCTTGAACAACTTTCACTCATCAAGGCTTCGACTACAAAGTTGGCGAAGTTGGCTCTCGATAAAAGGAGAACTGATTGGAAATTCTGCCAGCAACCAGTACAAATGTTTCTCGGCGGCATCAGATCTTGCCACGTCGTATACCATGTCCTCCACACTGTCCGCCATGATACATTCCACATATTTTCATCTCCCCCTTCCACTTGCCTGTGCATGAAAGCGGAAGGAAAGGCCTCCTTCTTGAAGATAGGGTGCTTGTGTATCTAGGATCCTGAGTTCCCACGACCACAAGTGGGGAGAGCCATGGAAAAAAAAAATGAAAAAAAGATAGAAGCATTTTGGGAACGTGGCACGTGCTTGAGGGGAAAATGGCATGCGGTTCTATAATTAGCCTGAATTGGTCCTTCCTCTCTTGTGTCTTTCTACTGTCTGCTTGTTATTCTGTCATCTAGGCGCTTCCTAACAGTGGTAACCAGCTGGGGGCTGACGCACATTCTGGAAGATATATTTCATGGAGATTAAAAAAAAAAGTGTGTCTGCATGCATAACAGATTCTCACCGCCCGCTTATTAAGTAATACAAAGATTGCATGAGTGATTTTTTTTGGATATTTTTGAGGAGTTTTTTCGTCGAAGGTCGTGGTTGCAGAAAAAAAATGGCGGTGGTTTTTTGAAGGAGTTGTTATCATTTTTGTGGGAGTTGAGTAAGGCCGGCGTGAAGTTACGACATCTATATTTTGCATTCTTGGCAGATCGGGCGCGTTTGTTTTGGTATGCATCCTCCCGCGTGGTTGTCTACTAGATCCGGGTTTGGTATGGGGCCAAAGTGCGTCACAAAAATCACTCAAGTTCGACTATTTTGGATACTGTTTAGAGAGAGAGAAAAAAAGTGGAGGAATTTCTTTTTTGCTAATTATCCGGTTAAATTGTTTCCATTGTTGTGTAGGGGCGATTCAGCGTTTGTAAGCAATAATCGCGTTGGGGACGAGATAAACGGGCAGCTGAATGCGAGGTGCTGTAAACCTTAACTGACCATTTCACGGGCGGTGTTGCGAGTAAATTGCGTAGCTGGGAAATGCTGGCTGCTGGATGCAGAGGGAAATCAATATCCGTCCCTTTGCAACACTGTACAGAGGCTGTATTATGCATCGTGGACCATAATTCATGCAAAAACATGCACTACTGGAGATTACCACGGAAAGTTGTAGATTACATAGCATCTAATGAGAGTAATTTTTCATTGAAGTAAGTTCAGGATTTTTTTTTCCCCCTTCTTCAAGAGGCTTATCAGAGGAAGTAAGAATCGCTTTATTTGCAATCCGTCTTGGTGTGCCTGGTACAGCAGAGAGGCGTACACTTCCTATTATTTCACATGCCTGTAGCCTTCACATTCCGCAGCTGTATACGTATTACTCTCTCCTCTGTAATATTCTCTCCGGCTTTCTTGCGGGTGTCCTCGCGTGAGGAAATGCATGGAGATGATGCTTGCATATCGTGACCCCAACCGAGGAAGCCCCCCGGGGCGATAACAACAAGCTGAAGGATAAGTGAGCGATCGGGTATATCGGATAGTATGGGACCACCTCATGGTGACTCACGTGGGTCAGCCAGGCGAAGGTGCTCGTGTCATGTATGGAAAGTATGGGAGGAGTAAACTGTCACCGGAACTAATAAAAATAATAATTGTACATGCGAAAAAATATCCAGTTGATAGGACTATGACAGTGAGAGCACTGGTCGAGATTCTCACGGGGAACATCTCGGCGTTCCGTTTCTGGTTGGCTGACGTGGGAGTGGAAGGTTCTTCGTATATGAAAACCTGTCGGACGCAACCTTGGCAGGGGTAATTTTCGGAGGTTTCATATATCATTTTCTGGGAAGAAACCCGTCGCGTCTCATTCGGGGTAACGACGTTATTTTGGTGCAACCTGAAACGTTGTCTTATAATGGATGGTAGCGTTTCGCGACCTTTTCAGTAATAAACTCCCTGTAATGGTCCGGTGTAATGTGACATGGTGGGGCAGGGAGAATTTTTGCTTTCCCGCCTGTTCATCTCATGTCCTATCGGTGTATGGTCTTGGAAGTGCGAATATTGATGGGAAAGCATCGGCCGCAGTGCAAGTTACGTAACACCCTGCAGACTGTCCCCAAGAGCTGGAGGGGCGCGCACTCGCACATTACTAATAAAATTGATCTGGGTGGGCCCCCATACTGAAAAAAACGTAATTCGAGAAAATGAAAAGGAACCGGTCCCCTCATGTAGTCTTTTGTAGGATGAGACAGCTGGGCGGCGTTCCGGGCCTAATCCGTAGAAAAGCAGCAGCTGCATCTATTCTTCAGCACTAGGCAGATGGAAAGGTCCAAATTCCTCCCCGGATTTGGTAGGGGGACCTAAAATAAAATAGGGTGCATGGTGTGTGTACATTGGTGGCTGATGAGAGGAAGGAAACCTCTTTCCGATTCAATCATCGGGGATGCTATTTTACACCCTCGGCTTGATGTGTTTACCATTCCGAAATAGCCTGAAGGATACCAGAGTTGCCCTTCCAGCGCCGGAAGCAACCTTGACATAGAGATGACATTGTCAACAACACAACAGATGAGTTTCTTGACTTGGATCGAATGGCCTGAATATTCGCTCTGTTTTGCAATTGGTCATGGCTGGTGGAGTTGTGAGTTTAATCGGATAGCCTGTATGTAGGGTGAGAATCAGTGAAATTGGAAGCCGTCACTTTTTTTTTGTAGGAGTAATGTGGACACCCTTGGGGTGGGAAAAGACATGCAATATGTGTCCACAGTACGTAGGGTTAGGGAGAGTTTACATACACCCGATGGGACTCGTCCTTCCGGTTTTTTGCTTCCGACGCCTACTTGTCATTTTATTTTTCACATCACGACCTTCACCGGTCACCTTCACTTGCGGCCTGGAGGCAGCCGATCGTTGGCTGCAATGCGGCTATATTACGAAAAAAGCATGGTGGTCATGTAGGTCACCAGCAGGTTTCTCCTTAGGAAAAAAAAGGGGGGGTATGCAAATTGCCGCGGAAATGTACTGCATCGGGGATGTTGACATGTGCCAAGTGTCTCGCGCGTGTGCTTCTGGGTCAGTCGTGTGGGTTCTTGCAATCTTTTTGGCGGTGTTGACGTCAGCAATTGTACTGGTTTATGGACTTAGAAGGCATTGTAGCTGGGGAAATAATGTTTGGCGATAAAAAGTGCGTATAGAAGCTTGGTGGCGTGATGCCAGCGGTTCTCTGGCGGTCCACGCGTTATAATTCATTCCGGAAATCCAAGTTGGTCCAAGTTTGTCCCTTCCGCGTAAATAAGTTAGAGCTCTGCGGTCGCGAAATGAGGCGGGGATCATTTCCCGGGGATTCTGGCATCAACCCTGCTGGCCATGCGCAGGTCATTCGTGCGCAGGCCATTCGCAGCCTCTGCGCCATCTCACGGCCGCGGCCGGTTCAGATAAAACTGGGATGATAATATTGTTTTGTGACTTGGGATGAATTGACACTCAGATCTACTTGACAGCTGCCTTTGGGGGAGTCCCGATGGAGTGGAATGCAGCAATAAAAAGGCAAACTGGGGATGGTTTGGCGGTTTCTTAGGGGAAGCTTTAGGAGAAGACGGGCTTCCGAATATAACCGGCAATTTGTCCGCGCAATCTTGGGGCAATGAAATGCCGGCAAATCCAATAACAAACTCATTTCTCCCCCGGCCGCCGAAAAGACATGCCGAGGGAAGGGGTGGGCTTCCAATTGACATGTTGGAGATCGATCCTCGACTCCGGAGATTTACCGTAATGCGATCCGTGCGTCTTGAGGGAGCCCGGAAGAGCCCACTCCTGTGTTGCTTACGGTGACGATTTAGGCTCTTGTTATTGGGTTTGGGGAGAGGGCTAAGTGGATTGGATCATACAGGGTGTCTCTAAACATGGATGTTTGTTTACTCTGCAGTGGTAGCCATCCCTGGTGAAGGAGAAGGTGGCAATGGAGGCCTGGTGGGTGTAGCCAGTAACGGAAGCAGTTAACTGCGGGCTGCCCACCATGGGCGACCCCGAGGAAGAAGGCAGCTTTGAAAGCAGTGGTGCAGCGGCGGTGGTAGTGGTTGCGACGGCCACTGCTGCCGCGGCCATCTCTCTGGCCCCGTCTCCGCCCGTCGGAGGATTCTCATCGCCCAAACGGTTCAAGCTGGCTCACCAGGACATCTCAGGAGTCCACGGCAAGCCTGTCCTCGGCACCAACGGACGTACCCGCATCAGCAACCACCAAAGGAATCTCAGCCTCGACTTCAGGTCAGCATAACGTAAAAAACGCGAACGAATCCGTTTACGTGCGCCGTTTCGGTATGGGCGGAAACTCCCCATTAAGGTGGTCGGCAACCCCTTTGCAGCGCCGCTACCAGGCAACAGAGGGCGGGCACTTCCCTATGTATTTCTTATGGTACGGCTCTGGATACTTCC
>JYFJ02000999.1:0-96640 GCA_000934665.2 Catajapyx aquilonaris | reverse complement strand
GGGGAGAGAGAGAAGTTTCGAAATAGTCTTAGATAGTCTTTCCACTTTTTCGACTGATTTCGAGTCGCAGTCGGCAAGAGAGGCGGATCGGACTCGAGAAGTGCTCTCCCGAGGAAAATGGCAAAACGCAAGATTTCGGATTTTTTTGTGGGCAGTAGCATTGCCAAAGTCAGCAAACGGGCTGACGAGGAAGAAGAGGAGTCTGCCAGCATAAAATCAACACCGAGGAACAAAGTGAATCCATCATTGATGTGATTTGTATAGGCTATTATTGCAGTTCCGTGTCTAAAAAGAAGCAGTTGGTAAAATACTAAAGTATGCTTCTGAATTGTGATGCATATTAACGCTGTACACTATAACTATAGGCGATTTTATGCTGTGGAACAGTAATGACTAATGATATATAAAATATAAAATAATGGCGACTAGACATACAGTTTTGGCGACCATGCTATACATATCAGGTCCCACTGGCGACCTGCCTATGTATCCCAATTTCGAACACTGGATTCAGTCATCTCACTTCAAAAGGAAGAGGCTGTTCTTTTGATGTCAGTCAGCGTGAGGCATGGACGATATGTAACTCAAATTACTTTGGAGTGCAAGAACTGGTAAATTTTAAGAACCTAACCTAATCACTCACAATAAAAAGACAACCTCCGAGGAAAGTCGCTGAATGTATATATAAACAAGAATTTGTGGGCATTAAGGTCAGTTACTCAGCTCATGCTCCGCTACATCGGTAACAAAGTCATCGATTCTGCAACTCACTGTCAAAAGATTGCATTATAGGCTTGTCTTTTGAAAGTGGATACCATAAGTCACAACAATAGTTTGGAGCTTCTTTTGCCAGAATTAGTCCATCTGACTACTGCGGGTTAAATATTTTATGTAGTAATGTCTGTCTCATCAAGTCTGATTTGATGTTAAATATGCCATACAATATAATATGCCCAATTGACAGCAATAATAATCTTCCACAATTCACTTAGTACTGTAATTTTCAGGGAGAAGAGAAGAAGACCTGTGCAGGAAATTTGGAGGAAGTCAAGCAATTGCATGTGCCTTGTGGGACTCCCGATGGAAGTGGATTGAGCACCGGTGTCCCATTTGGTTTCACAGCTAACGTGACGAGAGAGACGCCCAAGACTTCTGGGGTGCAACTATTTAGGTGTCGGATTTGCAGAGAAGAGTTTGCTCTGCCTTCAGACTTGAAACAACATACATTGATGCACACAGGAGCAGGAGAGAAGCGATTTTCTTGCCATCTTTGTGGGACAATGTTTCGTAACACAATTGATTTAAGAAAACATGTGAGGACTCACACAGGGGAAAAGCCATTTTCTTGTCCTATTTGTGGGAAAGGCTTCACTGGGAAATATCATTTAAAAAGACATGCGCGTTCTCACACTGGAGAAAAACCATTTAGCTGCCAGATTTGCAATGCAACCTTTAGGGACGCTTATACTCTGACCACACACACCAGAAGGCACAGGGGGGAGACGCGTTATTGTTGTGATGCCTGTGGAGAAATGTTTTATACCTCATCCGATTTAAAAAAACATATAAGGGCTCACACAGGCGATAAGCCATTTGGTTGTGATGCTTGCGGAAAAATGTTTGATGGTTCAGCTGATTTAAAGAGACATTTGAGAACTCACACAGGGGAAAAGCCATTTTCATGTCATGTTTGTGAGAAAAGCTTTTCTCGGAAAAGTAGTTTAAAGTCACACTTGCGAACTCACACCGGAGAAAAACCGTTTAGCTGCCAGATTTGCAAGATATCATTTAGGCATTCTTCTACTCTGTCCACACACATGCGAATAAAGCACACAGGGGAGAAGCCCTTTTCTTGCGATGAGTGTGGAGAAAAGTTTTCCTATCCTATGGCTTTAAAAAGACATGCGCGAGCTCACACAGGAGATAAGCCATTTAAATGCAAGGCATGCAATGCAACGTTTGTTAAGGCAACTTCTCTGAAAAGACACATGATAAAGTATCACAAAGAAACCGCTTAGTTGTCAGGTTCGTATATTCCATCCATACATTTTATGTCACTGGAGGTAAATTTCCAGCTAGGAGTTAGCCACTCTCATACCGGTGGTGCCCAGTTATTTGTTGCAACAACCCAACAACACTGCGGCAGCATGAAGTGAATCGGTGTAAAAAAAAAAGGGACAAAATAATAGCGTGAGTGAATGAGATAGGTTTCAAAATTAATTTTTTTTCTTCTCCATCAACAGTATTGACATTGCTGCTTTTAATGATAAGTTTTTTGAAACGTTAAATGCACATATTTAAAGTACATAACTACATAAGTAAAATAAAAATTGCACCAACTTTAATAATGGCTTTTTTTACGCATTTTTTGCACTTATTTTGAATACCTGTATATGTTTATGGAGAAATAAACCTTTCAATTTCGATGCAGTTTAATATTTTGAAGGACTACAACGGATATCGATAATGCACGAGTTAAATTGACTCCAATCAATAATTATTTATAGCACTTTGAACGAGTAGCGACTAACGCCATTATCTGATAACCGCTACTGGTTGAGAACTAGCGGCTCTTGATGACAGCAGCGATGCGATTTGAAAAAACGCCGCTTTGCAGGCCGTGATTTCTGAACGCACCCAGAATATAAAAAATCAATACAAATTTTCAAGATGGCGGCCCCCTTTCGTTCCTCGGACGATTTTCCTTCCTTATTTTCTCCAATTTTGGCGAAATCTGAGCCGGGAATGGAGCCAGGGGATGATTCGAAGTGAGTGGTGCAAGCTGCGGGAGGGATGGGAGTAATAGTCACGCTCGAATAGTCCTGGGTACATAGAAAATTAATGGAAATGATTGAGCTTGAATATTGGGGATTGCAGATTATTTTTTAAATTTATTTTTTGCTTTGACAAATGTGTGTGTTTTTGTTATTATAGGAATGAACCTATTCCCATTAAGACAGAGAGAGAAGAAGGGTGTGATGATGAGGAAATCACTATAGAGGAGACCTGGAAGATTGGGATTGAGGAAGACACCTCGCCACACTTTCATCTGCATCCAGTTGTTCCAGTGCAAGAGATCAGCAGCATTAAGGTGGAGGAAGAGGAGGCTTCAGTTGCCATGTCGGATGCCCCTGATGATGTGGATGATCCCTTGGCCATTACAGACAACAGGACCAGGAAGGTGTGTAAGCTGCCAGCTGCAAGATATGCCCAATTATTGACAGTGATAATAATCTTCCACAGTTCACTTATAGAGTACATTTAAGAAACTCTCTCCAATTCAGCTGGGCTCACTGGAATAAAGAGACTTCATTGTACAATATGTAAAATGTTCATACATTTCATCAGTGTTCACCTGTCAACAGATTATTTTCAAGTTCGCATGTTTTTTTAAAAAAAAGCGAGTGCAGATGACAATTTTGGAGTGAAAATTGCACATTTTTGCATCCAAATATTTCCAACTTGTTATGGTACACTGAGAATAATAAGGGCTTCTACTCACAAACATCAGCACTTTGTAACCATTAGAAAGTGGTCTTGATGAGGCCAATTAGCCATTCGCATCTGAACTGAAGGATTCCACTGAAATGCTTGTATCTTTCAGGGAGAAGAGGAGATCAAGCGATTGGATGTGTCTTATGGGACCCCCAAACATGTCAGGACTCACGTAGGGGAAAAGACATTTTCTTGTGGTATTTGTGGGAAAATGTTTAGTAGTGCGGTTGATTTAAGAAGACATGTGAGGACTCACACAGGGGAAAAGCCATTTTCTTGTCTTATTTGTGGGAAAAGCTTCACTCAGGGAAGTGGTTTAAAGTCACACATGCGAACTCACACTGGAGAAAAGCCGTTTGGCTGCCAGATTTGCAAGAGAGCATTTAGGGATTCGTCTACTCTGACCACACACAGGAGGACTCACACAAGCGAGAAGCCATTTGGTTGTGATGTTTGTGAGAAAATGTTTTCAGATTCAGCTTCTTTAAGGACACATGTGAGGATTCACACGGGGGAAAAGCCATATTCATGTCATGTTTGTGAGCAAAGCTTCGCTCAGGCAAGTAGTTTAACAAAGCACGTGCGAACTCATACCGGAGAAAAGCCGTTTTCTTGTAATATTTGTGGGAAAAGCTTCACTCAGGGAAGTACTTTAAAATCACACATGCGAACTCACACGGGGGAAAAACCGTACAGCTGTCAGTTTTGCAAGGCAACATTTAAGGACTCTTCTACTCTGGCTGCACACAAGAGAACACACACAGGGGAGACTCCTTATTGTTGTGATTTGTGTGGAAAAAGGTCTTATAGCTCATCTGATTTAAAAAAACATAGGAGGACTCACACAGGCGATAAGCCATTTGGATGTGATATTTGTGGGAAAAGGTTTTATAACTTGCCTAATTTAAAAAGGCATGCTGCGACTCACACAGGAGAAAAGCCATTTTCATGTGATGTTTGTGGGCGAAGCTTCACTCAGGGAAGTAGTTTAAAAACACACATGCGGACTCACACGGGAGAAGAACCATTCAGCTGCCCATTTTGCAAGGGAACGTTTAAGGACTCTTCTCATCTGAGCACACACATGAAAAGGCGTCCAGAGGGGAAGCCGTTTCCATGTGATGTGTGTGGGAAAATGTTTTGTTACGCCATTGCTTCAAAAAAGCATTCCAGAGTTCACGCAGGAGAAAAGCCATTTAATGGGCAGGCTTGAAATTCAATGTTTGTTCAGGCATCTTCTCTGAAAAGATGCATGCCCAAGCATCGCAGAGAAACCATTTCGTTGTCAGGATTGTAAAAAGACATTCAGAACGCATTAATATTCAGGTCCAGACTCATGTTAGCAGTGGTCCATCACAAGCATTTGTACACTCTAGTGTCATCAACTAAATTGTATTTAACCCAAGGAGGTTGATGTTATAGTTTTTTGTTGACCAAGCCACCAGGAAAAGATAAGCACAAGAAATAAGGATGCTCCTTGTGAGGAACATCCAAATTCGGCCAGGAACAGATCACTCACTAGCTTCTCCGGGCTGGAACTGCTGATGGGTGACCACTCGACTTGATGTGTCCCCTTGGTCAAGTCTTGCATCGCTGGAGCGCCCTGGCTGGCTGCCACTGGTGTGTCCTGGCTGCTAGCTCCTAGTATACCCTGGCGCCATGGCTGCACCACCATCTTCGCCTCAGGAGGCAGTCATCTCCAGTCAGCGATCCATTCGCTGGCTACACGCAGCACCGACATCCCTCCGTGATGACCCTCGGGTGAGAGTATGATGGACCTGTGTGGGATCACATGTCCACCGAGTCGCAAGGCGGTCGGGGACAGCACATTCTCCACGGCGGGTGGTAGCATGATGATGTCATCACAGGACCCTCCTGTGAGGTGTAGTCCTCGTAAATTGGGCACAAGTAATCGGGAGGAGAATGGACGAAGGGTGAACTCCATTATTTTGTGTAATGGATAAAACAGTAGACGTGTGTGTTGGAGGATGACTGAGGACCAACTGTTCAAAGCATCGCAGGGCGATTCTCACAGTGCTTATGAAGAAATGATTAGTGCGACAAAAATGCCCCAACTGTCTTCACCAACTGCCACCTTGAAGATGCTGCAGTTGTAATAATGTAATTTTTGCAAATAGTCAGAAGATCGAATGTCAGTGGCTCCCATCTTGGTTCGGCGTCCTCTTTCTCCTTACGTAGTATTCTCCTTTTTTCCTCCCCTCACATCACGATGGCCATGAACCAGACTGCCTCTCAAGTGAAACTGCTGATCCTGTTGAAACTGGGAGCAACCGATCCACAACAGACGTTAGCCAGGCTCATATTCGAGCCAATGTTTGCTAACCAGTTTCGTTTGACTCTGGAACGCTGAGTGTAGGCCGATTAACTACTGATGCCCTTAGCCTCCAATATACCCTGGGTGGTATTTAATACGCTCTCTCCTTCACTTATCGACTTATACTGACCACAGTATCAAATAAATAAACGAGTTATTTATCACTAACAAAGGACTTGTGCAACTTGTCTGGTCTATGGCTGGTCACGGAAAACGAAATAAAAGTTAATCACAATTAAAGTTAATCGTAAAAATGGCTGCTGGCGACCATGTTGGGTCCCCCAATGTAGCGCTTCCCTTTCGTACCTATAAAGTTCAGCCTAGTCCGCTAGGGTCGCCACTTAACCGGAGAGTGAAATGTCTCATGGCGGTCTCAGGTGAGCACCTCCTGCAAAACGCCCGGGCAGATGATAACATCATAATGTAGTATAAGTGTCTGGGGGCTGATGCAGACAAAGCATTCCATTAAAGTCAGAATGGGCTATATGAGAACTTCTCAGCAGTTATTTCCTTGGTTCAAGTAATGCAGGCAGCAATACCGCAAATTAAATGTGCATATTCGTTGATTAGTGCTTAAAACGAGAACTTTTGTGTATTATAATCGCCAATTAAATTATTGCCCACTTAGGTAAAGGAAATACATGCTGTATTTGTTCAAATAAGGTTTCTGCAAAAAACAACAACAACAACAACAACAACAACAACAACAACAACAACAACAACACACACACACACACACCCAGCACACACACATGTTATAAAGTGCTATCCTTGTGAGGGTCTGGCAAAAATAAAAATTTAAAACTAACCTAACCTAACCTAACCTACAAAATACACACGAAATTTTGGTGACCTATTTTTTCACAGTAAAAAGGAGGTCTTGGTTTGATTTTCCGCCATCCTTGTGAGGACTGTGTACCTTATGAGGGCCGAAAAAAAGTCCTCGTAAGGTTTTCGGTCCTCACAAGGATAGGAAACAAGCGAAAAATATCCTCACAAGGATAGCAATGTCTGATCACACACACACACACAGCCTAGTCTTCACTAAGGAGTGGGGACCTGGAAATTCAACTTTTCGAAGCGAGTGTAAACTAACCTAACCTAACCTAACCTACCCTACCCTACCCTCCCCTACCCTACACTAACCTAGGCTGATAAAAATGGACTTTTGTGAAACCCTACAAATGAAAATAGTGGGGACATGTCCCCACTAATTTAGACATATGTCCCCACTGTAATAGTACACATCGCGTGTGTGAAACTGTGGGGACCGACAAATGTCCCCGCAATTCGAACTGTGGGGACAGACGTCCCCACAGCTACAGTAAAAGCACAAACGTCCGTCCCCAGACCTTATTGAAGACATGAACACACACTCACACACACACACACACACACGCATTTTTTTGAATACCTGTATTTATTTATGGAGAAATACTTATAATTAAATTCGTTGCAAAAAAGAATTATTTAAAATTCGGAATGGTTTTAACGAAATCGATAGCGTGCGAGTTTAATTGACTCCAATTAACGAGGTATTTGAACGAGTAGCGACTAGCTCCATCTGATAACCGCTACTGGAAAGAAATAGCGGCGATTTTTATGATAACCGCGATGCGAATAGGATTGGAGGCTTCCCAATAGGGGAGTCTCTGAACGCACCCAACGAATTCCAAGATGGCGGCCCCTTTTCGTTCCAAAGACGATTTTCCTTCCTTATTTTCTCCAAATTTGGCGAAATCTGAGCCTGGAATGGAGCCAGGGGATGATTCGAAGTGAGTATGGGGCATCGTGGGAGGGGATGACACCGATCATCGCACTCACACACTGACGGTTGTTTAGCCAAAACACTGATTTCTGTGGTTGTTGACAACCAGCAGTTGGGCGAAAAACTGGAAAAAAAAAAGAAAGGAAACGAAACTGCCGGTCCATGGAAATGATATTCAAACATTTTCTTCCAGTTTTGGAACTTTGTTTTACAGTTGTGGGCATTTGTTCATTGAAATTTATTAATATGCATCATGTTCAATTGTTGCTCATTGAAAGTACTTACCGAATTTACATTATTATACTAGCAGTAGAGCCCGTTTTTCGCACCGCCTGGTTACCACGGCAGAATTTATCATGTTGAATGTCATCGTCGCCATGACATTGTGTTTGCGTTACTGTGAAAACAATTAATGAGCCAGCAATGATAGTCACTGTCGATGTTATAGTAACCTCTTAGCCATAGTGGTAGGGCTCGAATTTTAACCATTTTTTTTCCGTATGCAATCCAGACTTTAATCTGGAGTGCAAATCGATAACTTGCAGTGCTTCATTTTTAATTACTGGGTATAGCCATATTTAAAAGGAGAGCCAATTGGAGTGCAAACTTTGCACTCCAAGGCTCAGTTTTGGAGTGCAGATGACAATTTTGGAGTGCAAGTGGCACCTTTGCATCCGAATATTTCAACCCCGGCAGTGGGTGCGGAATGAAATGGGGCAAGCGAAGAAAGGATGCCAATATTATCCGTTGCCACAATCACCAAGGTTGAGGGGAAGGGGCAGTAGAGTGATGAAAGAGTGTTGGCAGCATTGATATGTTTGATTGTAAAGGGAGATGCTGTTTTTTTTTTTGGGGGGGGGGAAGGTGTGATTGTTGTGGAAGCCTCGAGAGCGAGTGGTGAGGATGTATGTTTTGACCATGGAAGCTTTTTATTGCTTCATATTTTATGTGATACTACTTTATCGGGTTGCGCCTAATTTAGGCAAAGGGTTCAGTTGTGTATTGGGTACAGTGTATTGTTGTTATTTTAGGAAGGAGCCAATTTCCATTAAGACAGAGGTGAAAGAAGAAGTGTGTGAGGATGAGGATATCACTTTTGAGGAGACTTGGAAGATTGGGATTGAAGAAGACATCTCGTCACACTTTCATCTGCATCCAGTTGTTCCAGTGCAAGAGATCAGCAGCATTAAGGTGGAGGAAGAAGAGGCTTCAGTTGCCATGTCGGATGCCCCTGATGATGTGGATGATCCCTTGGCCATTACAGATAAAAGGACCAGGAAGGTGTGTAAGCTGCCAGCTGCAAGATATGCCCAATTATTGACAGTGATAATAATCTTCCACAGTTCACTTATAGAGTACATTTAAGAAACTCTCTCCAATTCAGCTGGGCTCACTGGAATAAAGAGACTTCATTGTACAATATTATGTAAAATATTCATACATTTCATCAGTGTTCACCTGTCAACAGATTATTTGCAAGTTCGCATGTTTTAAAAAAAGGGAGTGAAGATGACAATTTTGTAGTGAAAATTGCACATTTCTGCATCCAAATATTTCCAACTTTTCATGGTACACTGAAAATAATCATGGCTTCTGCTCACAATTTCAAAGCAACATCAGCACTTTGTGACCATTAGAAAGTGGTCTCGATGAGGCCAATTAGCCATTCGCATCTGAACTGAAGGATTCCACTGAAATGCTTGTTTCTTTCAGGGAGAAGAGGAGACCAAGCGATTGGATGTGTCTTATGGGACTCCCAAACATGTCAGGACTCACCTAGGAGAAAAGACATTTTCTTGTCGTATTTGTGGGAAAATGTTTAGTAGGGCGTTTCATTTAAGAAGACATGTGAGGACTCACACAGGGCGAAAGCCATTTTCATGTCGTATTTGTAGGAGAAGCTTCAGTCAGCGAAGTGGTTTAAAGTCACACATGCGAATTCACACTGGAGAAAAGCCGTTTGGCTGCCAGATTTGCAAGAGAGCATTTAGGGCTTCGTCTACTCTGACCACACACATGAGGACTCACACAAGGGAGAAGCCATTTGGTTGTGATGTTTGTGGGAAAATGTTTTCTGCTTCAGTTTCTTTAAGGACACATGTGAGGATTCACACAGGGGAAAAGCCGTATTCATGTCATGTTTGTGGGAAAAGCTTCACTCAGCTGGGAAGTGGTTTAAAGTCACACATGCGAATTCACACTGGAGAAAAGCCGTTTGGCTGCCAGATTTGTGGGAAGAGTTTCACTCAGGGAAGTAGTTTAATATCACACAAGAGAACACACACAGGGGAGACGTCTTGTGGTTGTGATTTGTGTGGGAAAAGGTTTTATAGCTCATCTGATTTAAAAAAACATAGAAGGACTCACACAGAAGAAAAGCCATTTTTATGTGATGTTTGTGGGCAAAGGTTCACTCAGGGAAGTAGTTTAAAAACACACATGCGGACTCACACGGGAGAAAAACCAACAGCTGCCCGTTTTGCAAGGGAACGTTTAAGGACTCTTCTCATCTGAGCACACACATGAAAAGGCGCCCAGAGGGGAAGCCGTTTCCATGTGATGTGTGTGGGAAAATGTTTTGTTACGCCATTGCTTTAAAAAAGCATGCCAGAGTTCACTCAGGAGAAAGCCATTTAATGGGCAGGCTTGAAATTCAATGTTTGCTAAGGCATCTTCTCTGAAAAGATGCATGCTCAAGCATCGCAGAGAAACCGTTTCGTTGTCATGATTGTAAAAAGATATATTCAGAAGGCATTAAAATTCAGGTCCAGACTCATGTTAGCAGTGGTCCATCACAAGCATTTGTACACTATAGTGTCATCAACTAAATTGTATTTCACCCAAGAAGGTTGATGTTATAGTTTTTCGTTGACCAAGCCACCAGGAAAAGATAAGCACAAGAAATAAGGATGCTCCTTGTGAGGAACGTCCAAATTCGGCCAGGAACAGATCACTCACTAGCTTCTCCAGGCTGGAACTGCTGATGGGTGACCACCTGGCTTGACGTGTCCCCTTGGTCGAGTCTTGCGTCGCTGGAGAGCCATGGCTGGCTGCCACTGGTGTGTCCTGGCTGCTAGCTCCTAGTATACCCTGGCGCCATGGCTGCACCACCATCTTCGCCTCAGGAGGCAGTCATCTCCAGTCAGCGATCCATTCGCTGGCTACACGCAGCACCGACATCCCTCCGTGATGACCCTCGGGTGAGAGTATGATGGACCTGTGTGGGATCACATGTCCACCGAGTCGCAAGGCAGTCGGGGACAGCACATTCTCCACGGTGGGTGGGAGCAAGATATATGTCATCACAGGACCCTCCTGTGAGTTGTAGTCCTCGTAAATTGGAAACAAGTATCGGGAGGAGAATGGACGAAGGGTGAATTCCATTATTTTGTGTAATGGATTAAACAGTAGACGTGTGTGTTGAAGGATGACTTGAGGACCAACTGTTCAAAGTATCGCAGGGGATTCTCACGGGGCAAGAAATGATTAGTGCGACAAAAATGCCCCAACTATCTTCACCAACTGGGCCACCTTGAAGATGCTGCAGTCGTAATATAATGTAATTTTTGCAATTAGTCAGAAGATCGAATGACAGTGGCTGCCATCTTGGTTCGGAGTCCTCTTCCTCCTTACGTATTATTCTCTTTTTTTTTCTCTCACATCATGATGGCCATGAACTAGCAGATCGTGTTACTTTTGCAACACCGTCTTTCCTCCCAGAACCCAACGTACAAATGAATAATAATAATAATAATAATAATAATAATAATAATAATAATCATAATCATAATCATAATCATAATAATCTTACGTAATCCAATGACTCACACGACTCGTCAAAAACGCTCCTTACAATAATATTACTCAATAAATTCGGTTCTGACCCTGGAGCTTGCTGGCATATCCCATCGCCCGCCTCATTCTGAGCTACTCTTGGCTGATACTCTACTGAAACCTCGGGTTTCTTAAAAAGGCCTCAAGTGAAACTGCTGATCCTGTTGAAACGGGGCGCAACTGATCCACAACAGACGTTAGTCAGGCTCATATTCGAGCCAATGTTTTTGCTAACCTGTTTCGTTTGACTCTGGCTGGAACAACGCTGGTGTAGGCCGATCCCTCCCGAAAAAATTACACTTTTGTGGGTTATCGCGTTTTCCCACCACACCCCTCATATAAATTAAATATGATTGTAGTCCGGTACTGTAATGTGAATGAATAATGAGATAGGTTTCAAAAGTGATTTGTTTTCACCAGTATTACCATTAATGCTTAGTATTATAAACATTTAATGCGCACGTTTAAACTGTAAAATTAAAATTGCACTCAACGACTTTTCAAAATGTACATGACCCGAGTCATTGAGGCAGACAAAGCATTCCGTGATGAAAGTCAGAATGGGCTATACGCATGAGTGTCCTCAGCAGTTATTTCCTTGCTGGTTCAAGTAATGCATGCATCAATACCTATACAGCAAATTAAATGTGCATATTCGTTAATTAGTGCTTAAACTTTTGTGTATTGTAATCTCCAATTAAATTATTGCCCACTTAGGGAAAAAGCAAATACATATACTGTATTTGTTCAAATAAGGTTTCTGCAAAAAAAAACACACATTATTTGAACACCTGTATTTGTTTATGGAGAAATAAACTTATAATAAATTCGTTGCAAAAAAGAATTATTTAAAATTCGGAATGGTTTCAACGAAATCGATAGCGTGCGAGTTTAATTGACTCCCAATTAACGAGCAGGTATTTGAACGAGTAGCGAATAGCGCCATCTGATAACCGCTACTGGAAAAGAAATAGCGGCGATTTAATAATAACCGCGATGCGAATATGATTGGAAGGCTTCCCAATAGGCGAGTCTCTGAACGCACCCAAAGAATTCCAAGATGGCGGCCCCTTTTCGTTCCTCGGACGATTTTCCTTCCTTATTCTCTCCTATTTTGGCGAAAACTGAGCCTGGAATGGAGCCAGGGGATGATTCGAAGTGAGTATGGGGCATCGTGGGAGGGGATGACACCGATCATGGCACACACACTGACGGTTGTTTAGCCAAAACACTGATTTCTGGTAGTTGACAACCACCAGTTGGGCAAAAAGAGGAAGGAAAAACGAAAGTGACGGTCCATGGAAATGATATTCAAACATTTTCTTCCCAGTTTCGGAACTTTGTTCTACAGTTGTGCATTTGTTCATTGAAATTTATGAATATGCATTATGTTCAATTGTTGCTCATTGAATGTACTTACCGAATTTATATTATTATACTAGCAGTAGAGCCCAAAGAGTTCAGCTATATTATATATACACCTAGAGGAGGTACTCGGCCTGAAATGTACGTGAGGCAGGCAACAATGCAGGCAACAATATGACCTCCAACAAGATGGCGGACGCCTGACATTATTGAACTAATTGTCGCCCAGTTGTCATTATTGGTTGTTGTCCCAGTTGCTAGACAACTGTTAGAACAACAATATGACCTCCAACAAGATGGCGGCTGCCTCAGCCTGTCTAATGGAAAAGGATAGGGAGTACCTCCTCTAGGTATTCTATTATATAATAGCAGAACTCTTTGGTAGAGCCCGTTTTTCGCACCGTCTGGTTACCATGGCAGAATTTATAATGTTGAATGTCATCGTCACCATGGCATTGTGCTGGCGTTACTGTGATGTTATGGTAACCAGTTGCCATGGTAAACCACTTAGCCATAGTGGTAGGGCTCGAAATTTAACATTTTTTTTGTCCAGATGCAAAGTTTGCATTCCAGACTTCTATCTGGAGTGCAAATCGCTTACTTGGAGTGCTTAATTTTTAATTTGACTGGGTATAGCCATGAGAGCCAATTGGAGTGCAAACGTTGCACTCCAAGGCTCAGTTTTGGAGTGCAGATGACAATTTTGGTGTGCAAATTTCACCTTTGCATCCGAATATTTCAACCCCTGCAGTGGGTGCGGAATGAATATGTTGTGTCCATGGAAGCTTTTTATCGAGTAATATTTTATGTGATACTGCTTTATCCGGTTGCCCCTAATTTTGACAAAGAGTTCACTTGTGTATTGTGTACCGTGTATTGTTGTTATTTTAGGAAGGAGCCAATTTCCATTAAGACAGAAGTGAAAGAAGAAGTGTGTGAGGATGAGGATATCACTTTTGAGGAGACCTGGAAGATTGGGATTGAGGAAGACACCTCGCCACACTTTCATCTGCATCCAGTTGTTCCAGTGCAAGAGATCAGCAGCATTAAGGTGGAGGAGGAGGAGGCTTCAGTTGCCATGTCGGAAGCTCCTGATGATGTGGATGATCCCTTGGCCGTTACAGATAAAAGGACCAGGAAGGTGTGTCAGCTGCCAGCTGCAAGATAATCCTGATTATTGACAGTGATAATAATCTTCCACAGTTCACAGTACATTAAAGTACATTTAAGAAACTCTCTCCAATTCAGCTGGGATCACTGGAATAAAGAGACTTCATTGTACAATATGTAAAATATTCATACATTTCATCAGTGTTCACATGTCAACAGGTTATTTGCAAGTTTGCGTGTTTAAAAATAACATGTGCAGATGACAATTTTGGAGTGAAAATTGCAAATATTGCATCCAAATATTTCCAACTTGTCATGGTACACTGAGAATAATGACTTCTACCAATTTCAAAGCAACATCAGCACTTTGTAACCATTATAGAAAGTGGTCTCGATGAGGCCAATTAGCCATTCGCATGTGAACGGAAGGATTCCACTGAAATACTTGTATCTTTCAGGGAGGAGAGGAGACCAAGCAATTGGATGTGTCTTATGGGACCCGCAAACATGTCAGGACTCACGTACTGGAAAAGACATTTTCTTGTCGTATTTGTGGGAAAAGCTTCACTCAGGGAAGTGGTTTAAAGTCACACATGCGAACTCACACTGGAGAAAAGCCGTTTGGCTGCCAGATTTGCAAGAGAGCATTTAGGGATTCATCTACTCTGACCATACACATGAGGACTCACACAAGCGAGAAGCCTTTTGGTTGTGATGTTTGTGAGAAAATGTTTTCTGATTCAGCCTCTTTAAGGACACATGTGAGGATTCACACAGGGGTAAAGCCATATTCATGTCATGTTTGTGAGCAAAGCTTCGTTCAGGCAGGTAGTTTAACAAAGCACATGCGAACTCATACAGGAGAAAAGCCATTTTCATGTCAACTGTGTGAGCGAAGCTTTGCTCAAGGAAGTACTTTAAAAAAGCACATGCGTACACACACGGGAGAAAAACCATTTAGCTGCCTTATTTGCAAGAGAGCATTTAGTGATTTGTCTGCTTGGTCCAGACACATGCGAATAAAGCACACATGGGAGAAGCCATTTTCTTGCAATGTGTGTGGAGAAAAGTTTTCTGGTGCTGTGGCTTTCAAAATACATGTGCAAGCTCACACAGGAGAAAAGCCATATTCATGTCATGTTTGTGGGCAAAGCTTCGCTCAGGGACGTAGTTAAAAAAAGCACACACACACACATGCGAACTCATACGGGAGAAAAGCCATTTTCATGTCATCTTCGTGAGCGAAGCTTTGCTCAGGGAAATAATGTTAAAAAGCAGATGCGAACATCACAAGGAAGAAAAACCGTTTAGCTGCCTGATTTGCGAGAGAGTTTTGTACTCATGTGACTATAGTGTCCAAGAGGACTATGAATGCTTGTCATATGCCCCCTTACCTGAAGAGTTAAAATAACATTTCTACACATTTTATTGTACGCATATTGTAAATTACCTGTAATGTTTGTGGAGAAATAAACTTAGAATGAATTAGTTGCAAATAAAAGTCGTTTAAAATTATGGCAAGGGTTTTAACGAAATCGATAACGTGCGAGTTAAATTGACTCCAATCAAATAGATAATTTGACAGAGTAACGACTAGCTTATTCTGATAACCGCTACACGTGAGGAGTAGCGGCGATTTTATGATAGCAGTGATGCTATTATGTCCAGCTGTTTACCAGTCGGTGAAGTCTGAACGCGCCCATAATTAATCCAAGATGGCGGCCCCTTTTCGTTCCGCAGACGATTTTCCTTCCTTATTTTCTCAAATTCTGCCCAAATCTGAGCCTGGAATGGAGCCAGGGGATGATCCGGAGTGAGTATGGGTCGTTGTGGTCGGTGTGGGAATGGCAGTCGCACTTACAGACTGCCGGGTACTTAGAAAATTGATGGAAATTATTGAGCTTGAATATTGCTCATGACATTTTTTTTTAACAAATTTTTTTACATCACAGTAACTAGCTATGTAATCAAGCTTTTGTTGGTTTCATACTATTATGCCCAAAATGTTGATCATAATATTTTCAGCGTGGTTAAAAAAAAAAAAAAATGTATGTCTGAATCTATGGTTGTGGAACAGTTCCGATGCAAATGAAAACAGCGATTTGTGATTGTTGACAGTGGTAATACTTGTTAATATTAACAGCACGGTAATATTAACAGTGGGGCAAAAATAAAACCTGGCGGTCCAATGGAAAATGATATTCGAACATTATTTTCCAGTTTTAGAAATTGGTTTTTTGAGCCTTGCATTTGTTCACTGAAATTTCTTTAATGAAAATGGGTGTTCACTTATTGCTGCCCATTTTTATCCCAAGTACTGCACCTCATTTGTTAATGTACCGTCCATTATTTACTACGTAGCAGTAGAGTCCATTCTTCGCCTTTTACCATGGCGCAATTTGATAATGTTGAATGTCATCGTCCCCATGCTGCTGTGGGAACAGTGAATCAGCAACAATAAATCACTGTTGATGTCATGGCCGGTCCCGGGTCTAATACCTACGGAAAAAATACGGACGGGATAAAATACGGACGGGAAAAAAGTGGAAAGGTATATGTTCTTCGTATATTTTCGGTAATAAAGCTTTCGGAAATTTAATCTGTCTGTATTATGTCTTTCGGTATTACATACCAGACCCGTCATGGCAACCTCACTGCCTCAATGTTTCGGGAATGCGTTTCATATAATTATTATGTGATGATGAGAATCAGTTTGCGCCAAATTTTGGCAATTCATTAGTGTATCATTGTTCTTTTAGGAACGAGACAATTTTCATTAAGACGGAGGGGAATGAAGAGGGTTATTACGAGGAAGATATCTTGCCGCACTTTCGTGACCATTCAGAAGTTGAAGGGCAAGACATCAGCAGCATTAAGGTGGAGGAAGAGGCATCTGTCGCCATATCGGATGCACCTGAAGATGCGGATGATCCCTTGGACATTACAGATAAAAGCATCAGTAAGGTGTGTAAGCTGCCCTCCAAGATATGCCCAATTGACAGCGATAATCTCACAATTAAATTAGTACATCCAAATATTTCGAACTTGTTGTTGTTCAATGAGAACAATCATGACTCCTATTCACGATTTCAAAGCAACATCAGGACTTTGTAACTATATTAGAAGGTGATATTGATGAGGCCAATTAGCCATTCACATGTGAAGTGAAGGATTCCACTAAAATACTTGTATATTTCAGGGAGAAGAGGAAAGGACCTGTGCAGGAAATTTGAAGGAGGTCAAGAAATTGCATGTGCCTTTTGGGACTCCCAATGGAAGAGGATTGAGTGCTGGTGTCCCATTTAATGTGACAACTCACGTGGCGAGAGAGATGGCCGAGACTTCTGGGGCGCAGCCATTTAGGTGTTTGATATGCAGGGAAGAGTTTGATCTACCTTCCGATTTGAAACAACATACATTGATGCATACAGGAGCAGGAAAGAAGCAGTTATCGTGCCATCTTTGTGGGAAGATATTTAGTCGTGCGGTTGATTTAAGAAAACATGTCAGGACTCACACAGGGGAAAAGCCATTCTCTTGTCTTATTTGTGGGAAAAGCTTCACTCAGGGAGGTGGCTTAAAAGTACATATGCAAACTCACACTGGCGAAAAACCATTTAGCTGTCATATTTGCAATGCCACATTTAGGGACTCTTATACTCTGACCACGCACATGCGAAAGCACACAGGTGAGAAGCCATTTGGTTGCGATGCATGTGGAGAATTGTTTTACACCTCATCCGATTTAAACAGACATACTAGAACTCACACAGGTGATAAGCCATTTGGTTGTGATGTTTGTGGAAAAATGTTTTATAGCCCATCTGCTTTAAAGAGGCATGCTGTGAGTCATACAGGAGAAAAGCCATTTTCATGTCCTGTTTGCGAGCAAAGCTTCACCCAGGGAAGTAGTTTAAAAACGCACATGCGGACTCACACGGGAGAAAAACCGTTCAGGTGCCCCATTTGCCAGGCAACATTTAGTGATGCTTCTAATCTGACCGCGCACATCAGAAGGAACCCAGGGGGGGACTCCTTTTCTTGCGATGTGTGTGGGAAAATGTTTTGTTACGCCATGGCTTTAAAAAGGCATGAGAGTGCTCATACGCAAGAAAATTAATTTAATGGATTTTGTCACGGCATCATCTCTCGGAAAAGACATGATAAAGCGTCACAGGGAAACTACATAGTTTTTAGGTTTGTAAAAATACATTTAGAAGCTATGTAAATGTAAGACTTGGATTTGTTCATGCAAATTGTGCATTGCAGATTAGAACCTAGGCCACATGATTGTACAATAAATTATTATTTTTAATTGACATGTTATGTACTTACATTTTTTTTTTTTTTTGCTATATAATGTTAGGCAATGGAATAAAATTGCATCGAAAATCACCATTTCATTTGTCTGCCTATGTCATGTTTACCATTAGAGAAATTATGACAATTTTTTGAAATAATTCGAGGCTCACACCTTACTGATGAAATTAATGGACGTGATAGTTTCCCCCTCCCCCCCCCCCTTTGCAAATTAAGTGGGACAGCTTAATAATTAAGCTTTCCCATTTAATTAAATACTATTAAGCATACTATTTGTCAAGTGTCAGAATTTTCTGCCCCTGTCCGTAAAACGGTGCATTTTTTGTGGATTATTGTAACCGCCGAAGAAATAAACTGGCCAGTTTGCCTTATAATGTTTCTGTGTAAATTATAATTAAAAGTATGTATGTACCGGTATATGAAATAATTTTTTTTGCCCAAAGTCATAGACAGAGAGAAGGAAAAAAAAATATGCGAAATTATCACACGGATGCCTTAATAATATTTACCACTCGGCGATTAAAATTGATTTCATATCAATTGATAAATTCAGTTCATTGAACGAGTAACGACTAGCGTACACTGATAACCGCTACTTGTGAGAAGCGATTTGCTAATAACAGCGATGCTACGTCGCGTTAGCCGTTTTACAGTGTGGGAGTCTCTGAACGCACCCTCTCGAATATTTCCAAGATGGCGTCGTTCTTTTTCATTCCGAAAGTGATTTTCCTACATTATTTCCTCCAATTTTGACCTAAACTGAGCCCGGGATGGAGGCAGGAGATGATTCGAAGTGAGCATATCCGTTGTACTACCCATTGCATGTCACGTTATTTTGATAATTATAATTCCTTAAGGGGCATCAAGCCGGTTAAGGCAGAGGTGACCGAAGAAAGGTGTGATGATGAGGACATTTGCTTGTTTGTTTGTTTATTCTTTATTCCATGGGCTCGCGCCCTTAGGAAGGCTTCCCTTACAAGAATATACAATCACAAGCGTCACTCCATACAGGATAACTTCTCTATCCATAGTTGGAAGGGACCCGGCTCCTCAAGTCAAGACAATGTCTGCGAAGATGATGAGGACATTGGTGTGGAGCAGACGTGGATTAAGGAGGAGGCCTTGTCGCCCTCTCACTACCATTCGGAAGGTGAAGCGCAGGACATTAAAGTGGAGGAGGGTGAAGAGGAGGCGTCGTTTACCTTGTCCGATGTCCCTGATGGTGCGGACGATCCCTTGGCCATTTCAGAGAAGAGAATCAGTCAGGTGTGTGAGCATTTGAATCACTCTAAATCAAATGAATAAGCTACACAGCATGCCAAAATTAAATCACAAGGCAGTGTCAGGGAGCATATACTACATAAGAGGCGCCAACATTCGATTTCCGCGTCTTCACGAAGGGCTTGCCCGACCATCGATGTATGTAGGCACCAGGTCGAACCAGCTGACACGGTTGGCTTGCCCAGCGATCGGCTGGGGAGAACAGCGCCCTCATCACCCGTCCCCGTCCAAGCCCTTCCAACCCACATCATCCTCATCCTACCCAGCCCCACCGGCTAAGGAGGGTCAATAACACTCCTGGCCCCTGGCTGCCAAGGCTCAATACGAAAGAGCCATACAAGCCAGGCATTTCCCTTAAAACCAACAACAACATTTCCGCGTCTCTCTGTTTGGGCCGTTGCCACGGCTGGCGGCCATTTTGAAGTGTGGGCAATGCCAACGAGGTAAAAATAGGGTACAGGCTGAAATAGGGTCCGGCATCTTTGATTCGCGCGTGTTCTTGCCATGTATAGTTGCCATGGCCGTCAAAACCATCAAAGATGGCGGACCCTATTTTTGCCTGTACCCTATTTATACCTCCTTGGCGTTGCCCACACTTCAAAATGGCCGCCAGTCTTGGCAACGGCCCCAAACAGAGAGACGCGGAAATCAATGGCGCTGACCGAAGTTTGTGCCTCTTATGTAGTATATGCTCCCTGGCAGTGTCTACTATGTACGCAGGTAGCTTGATTAAATGAAAGCGAAATTTTTGCCATACAAATTTTAAAAGCCTGTCTTGGTACCATCTGCAATGGTAAAAAAGTTGAGAAATGCTTATCTAACCTATATTCTCAGAAAGGAAGGAATATATTATGGTACTAATGTATTGACATCTTTCAGCAAGAAGAGGAGAACGTGTGTGAAGGAAATGGGAAGGAAGTTATCCAACTGGACGGACATTATGGGACTGACATTGGCGGGGGAGTTCAGTCGTCATCTAATTTGGCCAGCCATATTAGTATAGAGACCACAGGGAAACCGTTTCATTGCGAGCATTGCAAGGAAGAGTTTGGGAGCACTTCAGATTTGAAAAATCATATGGTTTTGCACGAATCAGAGAAGATACATTCTTGCAGTATGTGTGAGAAAATGTTCAGGAGCTCAGCTGATTTAGAGACACATGTGAGGATTCATAGACCATTTTGCTGTCGGTATTGTGAGGCAACTTTTAGCGATCTGTCTAGTTTGAAAGCGCATTTGAGAATTCACGCAAAGGAGAAACCATACAGTTGCGAGGTTTGCAAAAAGGAGTTCACTAGGTCACCTTTCATGAAACGACATATGCTTCTCCACACAAAAGAGAATCCATTAAGTTGTCAGGTTTGCAAAAAGGAGTTTACTAAGCCTTCTGAAGTGAAACGGCATATGCTGATTCATACAGGAGAGAAGCCATTTAGTTGTGATCAATGTGGAAAAGTCTTCATTCACGCAGGCGATTTAAAGAGACACATGCGAACTCACACGGGTGAAAAACCGTTTGCCTGCCAGTTTTGCAATGCATCGTTTAGTGATTCATCTACTCTGACCACACACATCAGAACTCACACGGGAGAAAAACCTTACGGTTGTGATTATTGTGGTAAAAAGTTTAATCGCTCACCTGCCTTGAAAATGCACGTTAGAACTCACACAGGCGAAAAACCATACGGCTGCCAGGTCTGCCCATCGAAGTTTAACGATCCATCTAGTTTGAAGAGACACATGTTGGTTCACACAGGATTGTCATTTTGAGCTTCCATGATCTGCGGTATTTTATGGGCCATCTCATCCTTAATCTCCCAAACCACCTTCAAAAGCAATATTTAAACCCACGTAATGGCAATAAAATTGTAACTCCTACTCATTCAGATATAATAAAGTACGGTCAACTTTAAAAATTGCATTTCACTGTTAATTTACATTTTAATTATGAGAGGGACTTGAGGACATTACGTCATAACAATCAGGTAATGATTGTGAAAGCACAAAAATCCATGCAATACCTCATAAGCTGTCGGATAAGCGGTAGATAAGCAGGGAGGGGGAATACCATACGGTTGTCCGTTCTGCAGCAAGACATTCGTAAGTGTCTCTGCCCTGGCTAAACACATGCCAAGTCACAATGGGGAAAAACCATTCCGCTGTGAGATGTGCAAGGCCAAGTTTAGCGATTCATCAAATTTGAAAATACATATGGGAAATCATGCAGGATCCAAACCATATAGTTGTCAGCATTGCAAGAAAGCGTTTACTACTACTTCAGATTTGAGCAGACATATTACATTGGCGCACGTGGAAGATAAGCGTACACCATTTTCTTGCCGCCTTTGCGGGAAATTGTTTAGTCACTTGACTGAATTAAAACAACATAATCAGATGCACACAGGTGAAAAGCCATATATATGTGAGGTTTGCAAGGGAACATTTAATAAACAATATGGTTTGAAAATGCATATGAAAATTCATCATTTGCATCATTGATCTCATTGCTATGTAAGTTGACTTTTTTTAGGTTGTTAAGCACACTGCACCCAAGAGTTGTCACCCGCATGCTTGTCATCCTGCAGGTAATGAGTGCCAACGTGCTATCCGCAATAAGCGCGACATTGTGTTAATAGGGACCTAATTAAAGTAATTAATAACTAAAGCGAATAGCTAAACTGCGGTGTGTATGATCGGTAGCGGTTACTCCTTATCGCTGTTCTTTTCTCAATAGCGTTTAATCCATTCCCCGTCCATAGTTCGGCGGTGGGAATGCACCCTTTTCCTTTTTGGCGGTGGGAATGCACCCTTTTCCTTTTCGGCGGTGGGAATGCACCCTTTTTCTTTCTTTTTTCTTCCAATCCAAGATGGCGTCTCTTCTGGAGTCACTTTCTGCTTGTTTTTTCTTCTCTTTTGCCTTGTTCTGAGGAAGGAGAAGGACCAGGAAGGCGGCCGAAGGGTGGGGCGCATTGCACTGGCGCTTTAGATTCCGTACTACGCAACCTCACTGGGATTCTTCACTTTCGAAGGAGCATGTCGTTGGCTATCAAAAAGGAAGAGGCAGATGAAGGGAGCATCACCACGGAGGAGGAGTGGAAGTTGCGGCTGAAGGAGGAGCCCTCTGCACAGTTCTATGAGGGCCTTACCAGCCTCAAAGAAGAAGTGGATGATGAGGAAGTCAAAGTGGAACCAGAAGAGGAACTGGTTGCTGTGGAAAGTCTGTCTTATATTGAACAGGATCCTTTAGACACTTCCCATGAAGCCTTCCATAAGGTATGTCACTGTCATGAGGTGTCTATTAAATTCTGACGTGATGCAAAAATTGCTTTCAAGGATTATCTGAAAACTGAATTATAAAATTATGATTCATGTATCGTTAACAAGTGGGCAGAAAGCACTACCACTGAAAACTGAAGACGTCCTTTTTACAATGCTCTTTCAGAATACAGATGCAGAAGAGCCCAAGCTACCTAGTCAGAAGGAACTTAAGTCTGCTAACAAATGTGTGTCAATAAGTGGTATCAAGCAAATTCTGGGTCAACAGCACAAAACGTATCGAGGTACACAGAAGGACAAACCACCAGCAGAGATGGGGCCTGCCTGCCACTGCCCACTAAAATGCTTTCAACGAGTGTCTGATAAGGACCGCAGGGACATTTTCCATAAGTATTGGAATGGACATGGAAAAGATAGTTATAAATCTTATAATTCTCAGGCAGCATACCTCTTCAGTTTGGTGAGGATTGCACCTGTCAAGCGCAGGTCCAGCAAGAATGATGATAATGGGCGAAACTGCACTGTTACCTACTGTGTTATTCTGTCAAATGGAGTTGAATGTCGTGTGTGCAAGCTTGCATTCATGAGTATTCACGGCATTAAAAGAGGGAAAGTGGATGTTCTAGTTGATAAAAAGAAACGGGGATTAACATCTCCATGTGATCGAAGAGGCACGCATACTAATCGGCCACATGCTCTTCCGAAGGTAGAAAAGTTAGGCTTTCAGCCGCACTTATCAGAGTCGCTATAGTTGAAAAGACAATCCTAAAAAAGTTGATTTTTCTTGTGAACACTGCTCACACACTTTGTATGAAGGCTATTGTGAGTACTACTGCAAAAGGTGTTACGCAGCCCTATCTTTTGACCAATTCAAAAGGGCATTCAGGGAGTATAACATAAGAAATGTCTGATGAATGAGACACTGTATTACCCAGAAAATCACTGTATGAATAAGTCAATTAATTAATGGCAATATAGAGATATAATATTTATGAAGCAACTATTTTGGGCTATCCCATATTTAAAAATTAGATTACTATGAATACCACCAATACTATTTTCTTCCTTACAGCTCATAGAGGAAAGCAAGCAATTACTTTGAACTGTTGCAAGTGCCTTAGTGCTCTTTGGTTTCTGAAAAGCAGCTGAATCTTTGTGAACAATGGACCTTCCTAGTTAGACCAAATTCATTAGGAAAATTAAAGATCTACCCTGCAGTCCTGCCCATCCAGGAGAAAAAAAATCTTGCGGCCGTGATTATTGTGGTAAAAAGTTTAATCGCTCACCTGCATTGGAAATGCATGTTAGAACTCACACGGGTCTGGCCATCAAAGTTTAACGATCCATCAAGTTTGAAGAGACACACGTTGGTTCACACAGGATTGTAATTTCGGCTCCTGTCAATATTTGAGCTCCCATTATCTAGCTCTACATAGTATTTTATGGGTCGTCAAATTCTAAACCCACAAACCACCATCAAAAGCTATAGTTAAAAACCCATGTGATGGTAATTAAATTGTTTCTGCTACTCATTCAGATATAATAAAGTACAGTGAACATTAAAAATTGCATTTTGATGTTACTTGCATTTTAGTTCATGAGTGACTGAGAGCATTGCGTCGTAACAATCATGTAATGTTTGTGAAAGGAGAAAACCATGTTGTTGTTAGTTAATGAGTGACTGTATTACATGGAAAAAAAAAAGATTGATATTCCAGCAGAACTGAAAAGTCCCCCTCCCCCCTTTTTTTACCAGATGTTCACAAACGAGCTGAGAAAACAAAATGGTATCAAGAAGAAACTGCCATCCAGCTTCTAATTAGTAACAAAAAAAATCGCATACGATGATTAACACTTAGTTAAAATTGCAGGTACAGGATTTTTTTTAAAAAATAATTTAATCATCTGAAATAGCTTCCTAATAGAGAAGCAGCTATTCAGTAGCAGTTACTGAGTTTAGCGTGATTTGTTTAATAGCGCCTAGTCCCATCGATTCCCTGGCAGGCCTTTGTGTCGTGGGTGGGAATGCACCCCGTCAAAAAATTCCCAATCCAAGATGGCGTCTTTTCCTCACTCTTTGTTCGTCACATTTCCATCGATTTGAGCTTGATTTTGGAGCCTGGAAGTGCTGGTTCAGGGTGAGTCGTGCAGGGGTGGCTCGAGGGGAAGGTAGGCAGGCACTCCAGAATGTGGCCCGCGTACTAGTACTGTACATACTAAACTATGAGTGGGACAAAAATTACCCCCATATGTTAAACTGATTGACAAACATTTTCTAGGACCATGTTGGCGATCAAAAAAGAGGTGAAGGAAGAGGAGGTGGTTGGAAACACCATTGACGTAGAGGAGACGTGGATGTTGCAGCTGAAGGAGGACACGTCGGCATGCTTCAATCATCATGCGTTAGTTGAAGCGGATGTCAAGGAGGTTAAGATGGAGGAAGAGGAGCTGCTCATCGTTCCAAATGCCACTGGTTACGAGGCTGATCCATTAGAACTCGCACATGAAGGCACCAGTGAGGTACAAGTACAGGGTCATGACTTTACTTAGGCCTAGTCCCTAGTGGGCTACTAAATATTACAATGACTTTGGACTTTTTCAGTTATACCCGTACATGCGGACGCTGCTGGATGATCAGGAAGCTCCTGGTGTTGGTGCTTCCTATGGTCGATTTTGTGTAGTCTGTCAGCGCAGTGAAATCAGCCACAAGGGTCGTCTCAGTTTATTTTCATTTCCATGTCGAAAGGAACATTTGATGCGCCAATGGCAAGCAGCGCTGAATTTACCGCCAACGTATGCACCCAAGGCACATCATCGGGGGTGTATAGATCATTTCGACAGGGAGTCACTATATCCCTACGTACCCCAGAAGAGGCGGGCACTGAAGCCCAGTGCTGTTCCTAAACTGCAGGTAGGCTTATTCAAATGCACGTATAGAATCCTACTTCAATGCAATTTAATAATGAAATATTTTAGTTTGCACGTGAAAACAAGATTTACGGCAATAGTCTCAGTTAATGTGCCGCACCCTTTTTCTATAATTTTCATAAATACTTTTCAACAAGTAAAAGCGATGTCAAGTCTTGCCATTACAGTGGTGAACTGGTGATCTCACTGCTGGGCTTGTGTGTACACATGCAGTGTGCTAAAGTTGAATTTCCTGAACATCATTAGGATGTTGATGAATTATTATTTGCTAATATATCAGGTAATGGTTATTGCTCGTGAACAGAAGGACTTTAGATAGGAATGTGAATCAGATCAGTGTGTGGAATCTGCCTGTAGTGTCCGAGTTTGTGACAAGGGTTCGGTTGGATGTATTTTATTGAGAATATCAATCATGCAGGCAACTGTAAGTGATATGTTTGCATCTTTCAGGGACAAGATAAGGATAGTGTTGAAAATGTGAAGTGGAATCATCCAGATACACAAACTACGCCACCGGTTGGAGGGAATCCCCAGGAAGACACGAAATGCAATGAATTGCAAATTGATGTGGCAGTAGATGAGAGGAAGCAGGCAGGGGGAATACCATATAGTTGTCTGTACTGCAGCGAAAGATTCGCATGTGTCTCTGCCCTTGCTAAACACATTCCAAGTCACACTGGTGAAAAACCTTTCCGTTGTGAGATTTGCAAGTCCAAGTTTACTGATTCATCAAATTTGAAAATACATATGAGAAGACATGCAGGATTGACTCTATATAGTTGTCAGCATTGCAAGAAAAAGTTTACTACTACTTTGGCTTTGAACAAACATTCGTATGTGCACATTGAATATAGGCCTACACCACTTCCTTGCCGCCTTTGTGGGAAATTGTTTAGTGACTTGACTGAATTAAATGAACATAAGAATTGGGTGCACTCCCGTGAAAAGCCATTTATCTGCGAGGTTTGTAAGGCAGCATTTGTAAGTGTATATGGTTTGAAAAGGCATATGAGCATTCACGCAGGTGAGAAGCCATTTTGTTGCCATTTATGTGGGAAAGCATATGTTCATAAATATGTACTTACAAGGCATATGCGTACTCACACGGGAGAAAGACCGTCTACCTGACAGGTTTGTAAGACAACATTTATTGACTCTTCTGATTTGGTCCAACATTATATGAGAAGGCACACAAAGGAGAGGTTTTATCCTTGTGATGTTTGTGGGAAAAGGTTTGGTAGGTCATCTGAGTTAAAAACACATGCGCATTCATACAGGAGAAAAGCCATATAAGTGCCTCGTTTGCAATGTAGCATTTTGTACGGCTACTAGTTTTAAGCATAAATTAAATAATAAATGAGTAATGACTCACCCTGTAGTTATTCGCATTGATCTCATTGCTATGTAAAGGTTTTTTTTCTGTTGTTGAGTTCGGTTCGATGATAATTTTCATCAACTGATAATTAGCAATATCTTGCTAGTTAATCCATGAAATATGACAAGTTCCCTGCATCAATCAGAGGACATCAGCAGCATATAAAACTGTTTAGGAATATTACAGACGCGAAACTTTTGAAGTGTCTGACAGGTTATTTTACTTGTCCTTATCTGAAACATTGACCACTTTCTGATAAGCTATCTGAGCTGCTATCCGTACGCTGCCCAATATCACCATGAGCTATAATTAGTGTGGCTATGACAAAGGCTCATGTGCAACTACTCGATAAGGTGGTTGGTAATCATATCTGTTTATTGCCGGTTTATTGGCCCACCCCATTTTAATCCAGCAAATTATTAATTAAGAACCGGTGGGTCAAACATTTAATTTTAATTACTGCTCACCAAACAAGGCGGGGCTAATACTATTTAATTAATAAGTATTTAACCTTCACATAGGTTCAGGCCGTTTCTGGCTATGCTGAAGAAAATGTTAATTTCGTTTATTGGGGCACAATGGCCGATTAAGCGGTATCTGAACTGTTTATTATTTGAACTTGATTATCCGCCCCTATAATTTAATCTATCCGCCTTTCCTTTTTTTTTAAAAAAAATAGGTCAGCGAAACTTGCATTGTGTCTGATATCAGCGTAGGTCGATGTCCCCCATCGAATGAATATTCGCACACATGTCGGGGGAAAAAAATGATGATAAAAATGGGGCCACGAGAAGAAAAGAGACGTTGCACAATTTGGCAACGCTGCACAACACGTAATATTTCCCGTCATGCAACGGGGCAAACCGCCTCGTTCAAACGGACCAATCAGCGACATTCCCGCCCCTCGAGGCCAGGTTCACACCATCCAGCCACGTTGCATCCCAGCCAATAGGAGGCTGGCACGCACGCGCATTCAACGGGTAACTGTCACATGTTAATCCCACCCGGCGTGACGTCGCAGAGGGTATAAATGTGACCCCCACAGATTCGCCTCGTTCCTCTCGTCGTCGTTGGTGGTTTGATTTGCTTGGTCCCCCGTCAGACCTAATCCAGGCAAAGCTGCCTGCCGACGAGCTACACACACACACACACCTACAGAAGGATCCTTGTCATCTCATCAAAGCAGGAATCATGGTGAGTACCGATTCGGGGGTGTGGCCCCGGCCTCATCGCCGGCATGGCGGATGGAGAGGGAGGGGGAATGGCATGCGGGGCAAGGCGGATGGCCGTTACTTTTGTGGGGTTGGCACCTTGGGAAATGAACTGGTATAAGGCACCAGGTGTGCCAAAAAGGAAAAAGGACGGGCTGTTGGCACCTTGGGAAATGAACTGGTAAGGCACCAGGTGTGCCAAAAGGGAAAAAGGACGGGCTGTTGGCACCTTGGGAAATGAACTGGTAAGGCACCAGGTGTGCCAAAAGGGAAAAAGGACGGGCTGTTGGCACCTTGAGAAATGAACTGGGAAGGCACCAGGTGTGCCAACAGGGAAAAAAAAGGACTGGCTTCTGTTGGCACCTTGGGAAATGAACTGGGAAGGCACCAGGTGTGCCAAATGGGAAAAAGGACGGGCTGTTGGCACCTTGGGAAATGAACTGGGAAGGCACCAGGTGTGCCAACAGGGAAAAGGACGGGCTGTTGGCACCTTGGGAAATGAACTGGGAAGGCACCAGGTGTGCCAACAGGGGAAAAAAGGACTGACTGTTGGGACTACTGCGGCTTCTGTTGGCACCTTTTTGTACCCGCGGCCCTTCGGATGTGAAGAGCTCTCGTGCTAATCAGTGACTAACGTGGCCTTTTCTCCTTCTCCAGCGCGAGTGTATCTCAATCCACGTTGGGCAGGCCGGAGTGCAGATCGGCAATGCCTGCTGGGAGCTGTACTGCCTGGAGCATGGCATCCAGCCCGACGGACAGATGCCATCGGACAAGACCGTCGGTGGTGGGGACGACTCCTTCAACACCTTCTTCAGCGAGACTGGGTCAGGGAAGCACGTGCCCAGGGCCGTCTTTGTTGATCTGGAGCCTACTGTTGTGGGTGAGTTGCTGGAAGGGTTATGCTGCAGATGGGTAGACAATTTGGAGCCTTTTTGGGAAGGCATATTTTTTGGCAACATGACTGTAGATGCTTGGCCAATAGACAGTAAATTCAATGTCAAAGGATAGTTGCATTCAATGAAAAATGATCTTGGTATGCATGTACGTAAGCTGATGGCTATGTATGTTGAACTCAAGTGCCAAGTTATGCGCTTCCCATTGAGCATGAGATGTTAATTTCCTCATTGTGTTTTCTCAGATGAGGTCCGCACTGGCACATACCGTCAGCTGTTCCACCCTGAGCAGCTGATCACCGGAAAGGAAGATGCAGCCAACAACTACGCCCGTGGACACTACACCATCGGGAAGGAGATTGTGGACCAGGTGCTTGACCGCATCCGCAAGCTGTCTGACCAGTGCACTGGACTCCAGGGATTCCTCATCTTCCACTCCTTTGGTGGTGGCACCGGGTCTGGCTTCACCTCTCTGCTGATGGAGCGCCTCTCAGTCGACTATGGCAAGAAGAGCAAGCTGGAATTCGCTGTCTACCCTGCCCCCCAGGTGTCCACTGCTGTTGTGGAGCCATACAACTCCATCCTGACCACCCATACCACCCTGGAGCATTCAGACTGTGCATTCATGGTAGACAATGAGGCCATCTATGACATCTGCCGTCGCAATCTGGACATCGAACGTCCCAGCTACAGCAACCTGAACAGATTGATTGGACAGATTGTTTCCTCCATCACTGCTTCCCTCCGCTTTGATGGTGCCCTCAATGTGGACCTGACCGAATTCCAGACCAACCTGGTGCCCTACCCCCGCATCCACTTCCCTCTGGTCACCTACGCCCCAGTCATCTCAGCCGAGAAGGCCTACCACGAGCAGCTGTCTGTGGCAGAAATCACCAACGCCTGCTTCGAACCCGCAAACCAGATGGTCAAGTGCGACCCAAGGCACGGCAAGTACATGGCCTGCTGCATGCTGTACCGAGGTGATGTCGTTCCCAAGGACGTCAACGCAGCCATTGCCACCATCAAGACCAAGAGGACCATCCAGTTCGTGGACTGGTGTCCAACTGGGTTCAAGGTGGGCATCAACTACCAGCCACCCACTGTTGTCCCTGGAGGCGATCTTGCCAAAGTGCAGCGTGCTGTGTGCATGCTGGCCAACACCACAGCCATTGCCGAGGCCTGGGCCCGTCTGGACCACAAGTTCGACCTGATGTACGCCAAGAGGGCCTTCGTCCACTGGTACGTCGGAGAGGGCATGGAGGAGGGTGAATTCTCAGAGGCCCGTGAGGACTTGGCTGCCCTGGAGAAGGACTACGAGGAGGTCGGGATGGACTCGGTTGAAGCCGAGGGCGAAGGTGCTGAAGAATATTAAGAATCTTCCACTTGGAACTTCCATGAACTCGCGCATGTGGCGCATATCACGTTATTTGGAGGCCTGAATCATTAAAAAAATTATTTCCTGATCAATTCTCTCAATTACTTCCCGTTTTCAGCCGTCCAGGTTTTTACTATAGGTTGCGAGATAACTGATGGGGTTTGGAGCATTTTTGAACTTATTGGTTTAAACTAATGTCATTTAGTTTAATTTTTAGAGCAATGACTATGATTAGTAAGCTCACCATTGAGAGCCATGCCTTCAAAGCAGCTATTTGTCGCTGTTCTTTTCTCAATAGCGTTTAATTCCGTCCCCGTCTGTTGTTCAGCGGTGGGAATGCACCCATTTTATTTTTGGCGGTGGGAATGCACCCCTTTTTCTTTTTCTTTCTTTTTTTTCCTAATCCAAGATGGCGTCTCTTCTGGAGTCACTTTGTGCTTGTTTTTCCTTCTCTTTCGCCTTGTTCTGAGGAAGGAAAAAGGCACAGGAAGGATGAGCAGTGGGGAGAGGTAGGTTGGAAGGTGGAGGCCAAAGGGTGTGGGGCAACTGGATAGTCTGCCTGCCTGTCTGTTTGTCCATGGCAATCAAACCATGGAAACAGGCCGTGCTTCGCTTCTATAGTCACACTGTGTAACCTGACTGGGATTTATTTTGTAGGATCATGTCATTGGAAATCAAAGAAGAAGTAGAAGAGGAAGATGATGATGGAAGTAGCATCACCACGGAGGAGGAGTGGAGGCTGAGAGTGAAGGAGGAGCCCTCTGCGTCCTTCTACGAGGGCCTTGCCACCGTCAAAGAAGAGGATGTCAAAGTGGAGCCAGTGGAGGAAGAGGATCTGGTCGCTGTGGCAGATGTGTCTTATTTTGAACAGGATCCCTTAGACATTTCCCACGAAGCCGTCCATGAGGTACGTCACTGTGGCTGCGTCTTGGAAATTCTGCCATGATACAAAAATTACTAGGCAAGGCGTAAGCAAGAAGTAGTAATCATTTCCAGTAAATCAGTGTTCCTGATAGATCTATGCAATCAATTCTGAAATTTTTGTGATGCATGTATTTCTCAGAAGATGACTGTCAGAGACTTACATGAGCAAGAGCCAGTGGAGGAAGACGTGGACAGCGGAGAAGAACTTCTTCAGTTTGCACCGGATACCTTTGGCATTTCCCATGAAATCTTCCGTGAGGTATTTCGTCCTCATTCAAAAATTGCATTCAAGGCTAGGCATAAGCAATAAGTACACTGTATGTGTTGCATATTGACATGCATTGCCAAAAAAGACTTGCTAGAAATAAAAAAAGTTCGAAAGAATGTCAGTATGTCAGGTGAACTTTTTTTAAAGAACATAAATTAAAAATATATGGTACGTTATATTATTTTGATTAAACAATAGGAAAGCAGCATACAGTATATTCAGCAGCTTGTTAAAAATCTCTGAATCTATCCCATTTTTATGGTGTATAATTTTTGAATTATCTGTGATTTTCGGTTTTCCAGGCGCACTTGTGCATTAATTAGCATGGATAATCTGCATTGCCGTATGTTTCAGTTTCTGAATATGAGCCTAACTCACATTTAATGTGAATCATATTCCTCTCCTCTGATAAATATTAAAACATGAATGTTATTTTTTTGAACGTCACTACCTTCAAAAAGCACAGTGATTAACATTCTCAATTTTAGGCTGCCCCATTTTAATTGATTTGGTCAATGTAGAGGTCAGCTATCACCTTTTTAAAAACCTCGAGGAGAGGAATGCAAGCTGTTATTTTGAACTGTTGCAAGTGATTTAATACATTTTGGTTGTTGTAAAGCAGCTAAAAATGTGCAGAATTTTTGTCAACAATGGACCTTCCTAGTTTGACCACTTTCTAAGAGGAAAATTAGACAACCATCTTTCATTTCTGCACACATATGTAGAAACTATCTCTGAAAAAAAAAAAAAGTGCTTGACTGTAATGATGACAATGCCTTGGGGTGATCGAGTATATTTTTGCATATTGCAGGAACAACAACAGACCGATGAAGAAAACTTGCAGTCGAGGAAGCAGCTAAAAATGTCCACCGTGATACACATTGGCATATTAGGGGAGCCAAGTGGATGTAACACTGGGACGGGAGGTTCTTATGCAGAATCTACTTCTGCAAAAAGTGCGAAGACATGTGCAGCCAATCAACTTTCTGTATGTCGATTTTGCAAGAAACCTTCTACAGAATCATCTGATTTTACACAACATGTATGTGAACATTTAGCAGCAAAACAGGTTCCTTACCATGTTCATGGGGAGGTAAACAGACATGTGAATGTTTGCCACGTTTGCCAGAGAACGTTTGCAAAGCCTTCTGGTTTGAAAACACACATGTACACGCACACAGGAGAGACATTTAGCTGTCAGGTTTGTAAGGCATCATTTGGTCATTTAAGACGTTTGAGAAAACATATGAGAACCCACCGTAAAAGGAAACCAGTTAAGTGTCCGGGTTGCAAAGGATTATTCAGTGATATGTCTGCTCTGTCTGCACATGTCAGAATTTACGCGAAAGAGAAACCTGATGGTTCTGATATTTGTGGAAAAGAGTTCATTCGCGCACCTTATTTAAAACACCATATGATTGCTCACACCCGAGATAAGCCACATGTGTGCCAGATTTGCACAGCGAAGTTTGTACTTCCAAGGAGTTTGGAAAAACACATGCGTTCGCACAGAGGAGAGAGACCATTCACCTGTCACATTTGTAAGACATCATTTTGTTATTCACATCAATGGAAAAAGCATATGAAAATCCATCCCGGATGGAAACCATTCAGTTGTCCCGTTTGCAACGCAGCATTCATGGGTTCCTCTTCTCTCTCCGCCCATGTCAGAATTCACATGGTAGAGAAACCTTACAGTTGCGATATTTGTGGGAAAAAGTTTAGTCGCTCGATGGCTTTAAAAAGACATGATTGCGCTCGCATACGAGAAAAGCCACATGATTGTTAGGCTTGCAAAAAGTGTGTCGTCCCATCAAGTTTGCGTCGTGACATCCGCAACCATTAGCCTCCCATGATTTCATCTCCTGTCATTTGAGCTCCATAGTCTAGCACTCTGTGGTGTCATCTGATTCAGAATTCCCCATCATACGTCAGTGTAAACCCATGTAATGGTAGTCTAATAATTTTGTTACAGTATTGCTTCTTATCTATAGATGTCAGTGTCACTAATATGCAGAATAAACGTCATTTTTTTCTCTCTCTAATTGTATGTTCGAATTACCTAGCCCACTTTCAGATCACTGAGAGCACTGCAACGCTTTAGGTATGATAGCGGTTACTTGTCGCTGTTCTTTTCTTAATAGCGTTTAATCCCATCCCTGTACGTTGTTCAGCGGTGGGAATGCACCCTTTTCCTTTTCGGCGGTGGGAATGCACCCTTTTTTTCTTTTTTTATTCCAATCCAAGATGGCGTCTCTTCTGGAGTCACTTTCGGCTTGTTTTTCCTTCTCTTTTGCCTCGTTCTGAGGAAGGAGAAGGGACAGCAGTGGGAAGCTGTGGGTTGGAAGGAGGACAAATTTGTATGGACGCAAGAAAACCACCTGGAGTGTACGTACCTGCCTTTAGTAACTTCTGAAAACCAGTTGATTGAAGGATCATAGATTAGAATAGAATAATAGACAGCGTTCGATTCCATTATTTTCCAGGCACATGTCGTTGGAAATCAAAAAAGAAGTGGAGGAAGATGATGATGAAGGGAGCATTACCACGGATGAAGAGGAGTGGAAGTTGCGGCTGAAGGAGGAGCCGTGTGCGCAGTTCTACGAGGGCCTTACCATTGATGAAGTGGATGTGAAAGTAGAACCAGTGGAAGAAGAGCATCTGGTGACTGTGGCAAATGTCACTCATTTTGAACAGGATCCGTTAGACATTCACCAGGAAGCAGCTCATGAGGTACGTCACTGACATGCGATGTGCTGATGCAAAAATTACTCTCAAGGTTAGGCTAAACAAGAAGTAGTAATCATTTCCAAGTGAATCAGTACTACTGATAGTCATTTTTGTGATGCATCTATTCCTTAGAAGACTGTCGGAGACTTACGCGGGCATGAAGAGTCAGCAGAGGAAGATGATCTGATCAGTGTGGAAGCGCTTCTTCATTTTGCGCAGGATCCCTTTGGCATTTCCCATGGAGTTTTTCGTCAGGTATTTCACTGTCATGCTTTGCCTATTAATTTATGACATGATGCAAAAATTGTTTTCAAGGCTAGGCAAGAAGTACACTGTAGTATCGATTATCCGTGTTGGATATTATCCATGCATCGCCAAAAAAACAGATTAGAAATGAAATTATGAAAGAATGTCAGGCAAACAAAGAAAGATAGCCTAACATATTTTTCAGAAGACAAATTTAAAATCTGTGGTGAGTTATATTATTTCGATGAAACCATATTTAAATCAGCATATTGCATATGCAGTAGTTCATTTAAAAATCTGAGAATAACACATTTTTATGGTGTCTGTAGGACTGGTTTTGGATCCCTGTTTTCCAGGCACACTTGTGCATTAATTAGCACGGATAATTGGGAGTACAGTTTAATCAGTCTCGTTAGTCAATATGCCTGATAGGCATCTACATACTTGTATACAATCAATACCGTGGTTCATGTTATGCAATCGTACCTTGGCAGGCAGCCTCATTTGAGCAAGAGCCAGTAATGAAAATGATCTGAACACTCAGTAAAAAAATCCTTGGCATTGCACTAGGCCACCTCAGCATGTGTCATAATAAAGTCATGCACTGGCTATCAGGATTTCTCATCTCATTTCTGGAGCAAGTAACAGTTATATGGATTAAATTGTCAATGCGCCAAAAAATGATGGCATAATAACCTTTGGGAAATTTGTTTGTTTGGGTTCCCTGTAGAAATCCAGGGGAAGCACCTTACAGTAGCATAATGGGGGTTACTTTTTCCAAGGGTTTGAATGCAGCATAATTCCTCTCCTCTGATAAATATTACAACATTAATTTTATGTTTTTAACATCACATGACCTTCAAAAAGCATACTGATTAATGTTCTTCCATTTGTGCCATACCATTTTAAAAATTAGCTCAATGTAGAGGTCAGCTATCATTCATATTCATTCGTTCATTACACTCACGGCATATTCCCAAGATTGGGTTACCAGCGATGACCGCACACACAGGAAGAACTGTCTTTTTAAAATAAAAAACATCCTGATTGACCTGTAATGATGTCAAAATGCACCAACAGCCTTGGGGTGATATAGTATATTTTTGCATATTTCAGGAACAACAACAGACCACTGAAGAAAATGTGAAGGGGAAGCACCCGGAAATGTGCCACATGATAAGCACCAGAAAAAAGTCATATGACTGTCAGGTGTGCAAGAGAAAGTATGCATGGCCTTCAGCTTTGAAAAGACACATGCGGTCGCACGGAGAGACACCATTTAGCTGTAAGGTTTGTCAGGCATCATTTGGTTATTTAAAGGCTTTGAAAAACCATGTGAGAATCCACCTTAAAGGGAGACCATTTGGATGTCATGTTTGCAATGCAAGATTCAGTGATTTTTCTGCTCTGTTCGCACATGTCAGAATTCACAGTGAAGAGAAGCCTTATTGTTGTGGTATTTGTGCAAAAGAGTTCAGTTGCCCAACTGATTGTAAACAGCATATGTTTGTTCACATCCGAGAAAAGCCATATGGCTGCCAGGTTTGTACGGCAAAGTTTTCGCATCCATTGTCGGTGGAAAAACACATGCTCATTAAGCACATAGGAGAAAGACCGTTCGCCTGCCAGTTTTGCAAGGCAGCATTCAGTGGTTCATCTGCTCTCTCCGCACATGTCAGAATTCACATGGTAGACACACCTTACTGTTGCGATATTTGTGGGGAAACGTTCAGTCGCTCGATGGCTTTAAAAAGACATGATTGCGCTCGCATCTGAGAAAACCCACATGATTGTTAGGCTTGAAAGGAAAAGTGACACACTTTTCCTCGCAAGACCCCCTCCACTGTAAACCCATGTAATTGTAATAATTTATTCGCTGTTTCTTATCTGGATATCCGTGTCACTCTCTGTATATGCAGAATAAACGACATTTTGTTCTTCTGATTGGGTATGTACGAGCTACATAGCGCATTTTCAGAGTACTGAGAGTACTGACAGTAGGCATAGACCAGCAGGCCATGACTAAGAGAAAAGGCCTAAAACTACACATTTTATAAGTACAGCGTGGGAACATTTGGTGTAGGAGAAACTTCCTAAGGAAAATGTGGTGAGTCAATAAAATCCACTCTTTTCCCCAAATGTAATGCCTGTGATTATTTTGCCATAGTCCCTCTATCTCAGGCCTCTCTTGCAGAGGAAGCTAATAATAATATTTCTTTAAGATGCAAAAGAAAATTATGGGGGACAAACAAAAAAAGTACCTCACATCACCTTTCATGTCACCAGCCAAATGTTAAGCTGTCATCAGTGATAATCCCTCCCTAGGCTTATATAGGGAGGTTAAAATTACAGAAAAAGTGCCAACAGGACATACAACAAAATTGAGTCATTAGGGGTCCTAATTAGGCAATTAATAACAAAAGCGTAATGTATGACTCCATATTGTGTGATCGGTAGCAGTTACTCCTTATCGCTGTTCTTTTCTCAATAGCGTTTAATCCCATCCCCGTCTATTGTGCGGCGGTGGGAATGCACTCTTTTCCTTTTCGGCGGTGGGAATGCACCCTTTTTCCTTTTTTCTTTTTTTTTTCCAAATCCAAGATGGCGTCTCTTCTGGAGTCACTTTCTGCCTTGCTTTCTGCTTGTTTTTCCTTCTCTTTTGCCTCGTTCTGAGGAAGGAGAAGGGACAGCGGCCAAAGGACTAGCAGTGGGACCGGCTGAAGGGTTCCTGGGTCCAAAAGGGGTTCAGAGTAAAGCAATAGTGGTCACTAATACTCCATAATGTTAATGTATTGTTGGGCGCCTTTAGATGCTGTACTATATGTGACCAGTCTGGGTTTTATTTTCCAGGAGCATGTCGTTGGCTATCAAAAAGGAAGAGGAAGATGATGATGAAAGGAGCATCACCACGGAGGAGGACTGGAAGTTGGCGGTGAAGGAGGAGCCCTCAGCACCGTTCTACGAGGGCCTTACCAGCGCAGAAGAAGATGATGTCAAAGTGGAGCCAGTGGAGGAAGAGGAACTGGTTGCTGTGGCAAATGCGACTCATTTTGAACAGGATCCGTTAGACATTTCCCATGAGGTATACATGACTGTCATGCTGCATCTATTAAATTCTGACATAATGCAAAAATTTGCTTTCTAGGTTAGGCGTAAAGTGAGAAGTACATTGCACTCCCGATTAACCATGTCGCATATTATCCATGCATCCATTACTGAAAATGGTCTCAATACTCACTTGTCAGTTATAAAATCCAGGGCATTCCCCTCGACATAATTATGTCAAAAGAAGTTAATGCACCTGATATCAGGATACCTTATCTCAGTTCTAGAGCACAGTTATATGGATTAATTGTCATTTAAGCTGAATTTTTGTAAACAAGAGACCTTCCTAGTTTGACCACCTTTCCTAGGAGTTAGAGAAAAATTAGGCGACCATCTTTCTGATCATCTTTTATTCAGACTGCACACACAGGAAGAAACAGTCGTGGGAAAAAAAAAAAAAACTGCTTTGCCTGTAATTATGACAAAATGCACCAACAGCCTTGGGTGATAGAGTATATTTTTGCATGTATTGCAGGAACACCAACAGACCAATGAAGAAAATTTGAAGAAGAAGAAGAACCCAGAAATGTGCCCTGTGATACACATTGACATAGTAGCGGAACCAAGTGGATGTAACTCTAAAATGGGAGGTTCTCATGCGGCATCTACGTCTACAAAATGTGCAACTTGTCGATTTTGCAAAAAATCATTTACAGAGTCATCTGATTTTAAATCGCATGAATGTGAACAATTAGCAACGAAACAGGTTCCTCGCGAGGTTCGTAGGAAGAAGATTAGTCATTCAACCGAGTTAAAAAGAATTTCAAGGGCTGCCACAGGAGGAAAGTATAGTTGCCAGATTTGCAAGAAGAAGTGTAGTAATTCATCTGATTTGAGACTACACATGCTCAATCACCCAGTGGATAAATCATTCACCTGTGAAGTTTGTAAGGCAACATTTGATGAAGCTTCTTATCTGACCGCACACATCAGAAATCACTCGGGAGTGAAACTTTATTATCCTTGTGATATTTGTGGGAAAGAGTTTAGCCACTCAACTGATTTTAAAAGACATATGAGTGTTCACACACGAAAAAAGCCTTATCACTGTCATGTTTGCGAGAGAAAGTTTCCAGCACCTTCTGGTTTGAAAAAACACATGCGTTCGCACACGGGAGAGAGACCGTTTAGCTGTCAGGTTTGTGGGGCATCATATGGTTATTCAGGCGCTTTGAAAAATCATATGAGAATCCATCCTGAACCATTCAGTTGTCAGATTTGCAATGCAACATTCATCGATTCGTCTGCTCTGTCCGCACATGCCGTAATTCACACGGACGAGAACCCTTATTGTTGTGATATTTGCGGGAAAGAGTGTAGTCATTCAACTGATTTTAAAGAACATATGTTTGCTCACACCCGAGAAAAACCATATGAGTGCCAGATTTGCAAGGAAAAGTTTATGGTTCCATCCAGTTTGAAGAAACACATGCTCAAGCATGAAGAGGCTCCCGTGATTTCAGCTCCTGTAAGCTAGCTCTACATGGTACTTTTATGGGGGAGTGTAATTCTGAATCTTCATGACTTGTAATGGTAATAATTTCGTTGCTGCTTTCATATCTAGATATTTGTGTTGCTCTGTATGAGAATGAGGTTATGCAGAATAAATTTTTTTCTCCAATTGTATGATCGAGTTCTGTCTGATGTGTAATATTACAAAATGCGCAACCAGCCGTGGGCGACATAATATATTTTTGCTGCATTGCAGGAACAACAACATGGTGTTGATGAAGGAAATGCGATGAAGAGGAAGCACCCAAGAGTGGCAGGGGAGCCAAGTGGATGTGACACTGGGAATAAGGAAGGTTTTTGTGCTGCATCTCCTTCGGCAATATGGGTGAAGACATATGCAGGAAGTCAACAAGTATGTCGAGTTTGCAAGAAATCTTTGTCAGAGTCATCTGATTCTACACCTCACGTATGTGAACATTTAACAGAAGAGCAGCAACTTCTTTGCAATCTTTGTGGGAAAAAGTTTAGTCGTTCAAGTCATTTGAAGAGACATGTGAAGACCCACACAGGAGAAAAACCATTTTCTTGTCATGATTGCGGGAAAAGTTTCGCTCACAGTTTTGACTTAAAACGTCACATGCGAACTCACACTGGGGATAAACCCTTCGCCTGCCAGTTTTGCGAGGCAACATTCAGTGATTCGTCTGCTCTGAACGCACACATCAGAATTCACACGGGTGAGAAGCCTTTTTGTTGTGAGATTTGCGGGAAAAAGTTTACTCGCTCATCTGATTTAACTAGACATGTGAGTACTCACATAGGAGAAAAGCCATATAATTGCCAGGTTTGCGATAAGAAGTTTAAAGTTTCATCTAGTGTGCAAAAACACATGATGCTCAACCATGCAGGAGAAAAACATTAAGCTTCGATGATCTCGCTCTGCATGGTCTAATAGTTCTAATCATCAGGCCAGCTTCAAAGGTTATTTTTTGAACCCATGTAATGGTAATAAAATTGTTCCTTAATTGTTACTTATTTAGATATTTCTCTATGCCTGTGTACAAATCCACATGACACTTTTCGACCAAGTTGTTTGCGAAATTTCTGCCAAAATTGGCAAAGTCTCCGTGACTGAAGGATCAAGGTTTGTGAGCCCAACATGTAGAATCAGAAGGAAATAATTAGGCAGCCAAAAAATTAGGATTAGACAGACACACATTATAATGTGAAGGTCACACGACATGGCTTGTTTTTTTTCCAAGTAACAGATTAATTAATTAATTTACAGCTTAATTACGTAATTGATTGGCAGGTTATTAGTTAATTAATTGCAATTTCAGCATAATTTTGGTGAGATTTCGGCTGTGAAAGATGAGTCGGCGGCCAAAGGACAAGCTGAGCCAATGGACGACGAAGCCGAGACAATAAGCTGCAACAGTGAGACGCAAGAATTGTTTCCATGTCGCGGCACATCAATTATTGAGAAGATCAGCCGTGCTCCGGGATGTGGTCCACAAGCGTGTCCTCGACGACCTCAGGTGAAATATTCGGTCTAGACCCACATTTACATTGAGAGCAAATTATCAGCAAGTCTTTGGCAAGCAACGATACCAATATTGTTTGGGGCGATAAAAATATTGTTACCCCGATTGTTGGCGATGACATATTGCAGCAATTTCGTTGATAATTCGCTCACATGTAAACGCAGCTTATAATGTTGCACTAGGACACTTCAATATGTTTTTAGGCCGCATTTACATGTGAACAATTCGCTCAGAAACGAAACCAATAATTGTTTCCGATGAAAGTAACAATCACAATAACAATTCGCCCCATACAATAATATTCGTTTTGTCGCGCTGTTACTTGTCATCGCTGTTCCTTTCTCAATAGCGTTTAATCCCCTCCCTGTCTATTGTGCGGCGATGGGAATGCACCCTTTTTTTCTTTTTTCTTTTTTTTTTCCTAATCCAAGATGGCGTCTCTTCTGGAGTCACTTTCTGCTTGTTTTTTCTTCCCTTTTGCCTCGTTCTGAGGAAAGGAGAAGGCACGAGGGCCGAAGGATGAGCAGTGGGAGGTAGGCTGAAGGGTTCTGAATGTAACGCAGCCATTGGCATCTCACTAATGTGTGGCTATCAAGTGATAATTGTATGACACACGTTCCTCAACTGCACTTCTCAGCAAATTATTGTCTTTGATGTGCAGCTTTTTTCACATGTCATTATTGAAAAAAATTGCACATTTCTGTACGACCTTTTCACATTGGAATCTGTTGGGCTTGATCCCAATTTTTTGTTTTGGACGTGGGATATTGCGTCTCCCCCAAAAAAGTATGCAACATTTTTTATCGACATTAATTGAAACTATGATATATTTAATATGAATTAATTGTGATTTAAGTCTATACATGCTCCTGAGCAGCTGCACTAAGGTGGGCATGTAACACCAAGAGACTCAGAAGCATCAGATCCCCCAATTATGGATGCTACACATTTCACATGGTACCTTTAAAATTAAACTGTGTCACGCTCTAAATATTGCCATTAGAAAAAGTCAGCTTCTTAATGACCATTAATTAGAAATGCGTTGGGTTAGCATCAATAAGTGTTCACTAAGATGTAGTGAATATTCATTAATAATTGCTGGGGACCTTTTAGATATTTGTACTACGTAACACCTTATTGGGAATTACGAATGTTTCAGGACCATGGCATTGGCAATCAAAAAAGAAGTGGAAGAAGAAGAGGAAGATGATGAAAGGAGCATCACCACAGAGGAGTGGAAGCTGAGTGTGAAGGAGGAGCCCTCTACGTGCTTCTATGAGGGTCTTATCAAAGAAGAGGAAGAAGAAGGCATCAAGGAAGTCAAAGTGGAGCCAGTGGAGGAAGAGGATTTGGTCTATGTGGAAAATGTTCCTAATTTTGAACAAGATCCTTTAGACATTTCCCATGATGAGTCTGATAAGGTGCGCCACTCTCATGCTGTTGCTATTATGCATGAGACATTATGAAAAATTTGCTTTCATGGCTAGGCATAAGCACAAGGTAGTAATCATTTACAGTAAATCAGTACTCCTGACAGTCAACAATATACTGTACTGCGCATCATTGATCTGCCAGACTGATGACTATTAAAATTTAATGTAATTTTTGTACATACACTGTTTGACCTTCAAAAAGCATCCAGCTCAAAGTTCAGCTTTTTTTGGGGGGCTACACCATTTTAAAAATTACATCAAAATTAATACCACCAATGCATTTATCTCTTCCGTACATCTGATTTGATATTCCGAACATGGCTTATTTGCGGAAGTTTCACGTTATGGCGCAGAGGTCGCCATTTGAATTGTTGGTTGGGAGCAGCTTTCACCAGAAAGGGTATTGCGTTGTTGGGCATTATGACAGCTTCACGTCTGGCGATAAGGAAGTGTAGGAAGTTATTGGATCTCAATTCTAAGACAGTGATCCTGTATTTTGACTGTGTATTTCCAAGAATCATACAATTTTTGTGTTGTGAAAGATGTGTAATAATGACAAAACGTACAACCAGCCTTGGGTGATCAAATATATTTTTGCATATTGCAGGAACAACAACCGAGCGGTGGTGAGGAATATGTGAAGAAGAGGAAGCACACAAAAATGTCCAATGCAACACATATGGAAGGAGAGTCAAGCGGATGTAACGTGGGAAGGGACGATTTTCGTGCTACATGTCATCTTCCTTGCGATACGTGTGGAAAAAAGTTTAGGCGCATAGCTGAGTTAAACAGACATGTAAAGACCCACACGGGAGAAAAACCATTTTCTTGTGATCGTTGTGGTAAAAGGTTCATTCACAAATATGACTTTAACAGACACATGCGTTCTCACACTGGTGAAAAGCCGTTTAGCTGCCAGATGTGCAAGGCAACATTTACTGATGCATCTAATTTGAAAAAACATACAAGAATTCACACTGGTGAGAAAGCGTTCAGTTGTCCGGTTTGCAACAAGGAGTTTATCAAGTCATCCGATGTGAAACGACATATGACGTTGCACACCGGGGAAACACCATTTAGTTGTCACATTTGCAAAAAGGAGTTCACTAGGCCGTCTTCTTTGAAGCGACATATCCGAATTCACACAGGAGAAAAACCATTTGCCTGCCAGTTTTGCGAGGCAACATTCAGTGACGCGAAGTATCTGACCGCACACACCAGGACTCACACAGGAGAGAAGCCCTATTGCTGTGAGACCTGTGGTAAAAAGTATAGTCGCTCAACTGATTTTAAAAGACACGTTAAGACTCACACAGAAGAAAAGGCAGGTTTGCAGGAGAAAGGTTAATGTTCCATCTGGGTGGGAATATCGATGTGTACGTGGCGTAAAGAAGGAAAGCGGAGAGGTTGCATAGGAAAGGTGAAACACCTGGAAAGATACCATTTTGGCAGAATTTACTTATGCCATACTTATTATGTATGGCGACAGCGTATCCCATTGTAAATTTTTATATTGTACTTTCCTCATTTTTTTACTGCTAGTTGAGCCAACTTTCTGGTGTAATATAATGAGACGTTTGGAGCATTGTATATGATGAGTTTTACAACATTGCACATAGTTATCTTACAAAGGCTTGAAGGATATTCTGTAAAACGAAGTGATGATAAAAAATGGAAGAATCCCCCAGTCATGAATCCAACTGTGAAGAACAATATTTTGATGGTAATTACTGTACATCTATAGTGTAGCGGGATAAAACATCGCAATGGGATAATTGTGTGATATTATCGACAACAGATGAAAAGTCTATTGATTTATGCACCATTTTGAAGGCCTTTATGTGTTCAACATGTTCAAAAGGCATGTCACATCTAAATTATTATTGATTAAAAGCAATACATATTGGTTTGCTGTAATTGTATCAATTGGATTTGTAGTGGCTCGCTCGGTGTATACAAGTAACAATTTTTTACATCTTTGTTGATTAGGACACTTGCATCCTGGAATTGTGTCACCAACATGTCATCCTGCCGGTCATTAGTACCATTAAGCGGCAAATTGTGATTAATAGGGACCTAATTAATAAATAACTAAAGCGAATAGCATAACAGCAGATGGTGTGATTGGGTAGCGGTTACTTTTTCTCGCTGTTCCTTTTCCATCGCGTTTAATCACGTCGCTGGCTGTTCCTTGTACGGCGGTGGGAATGCACCCCAACGGACGTAATCCAAGATGGCGTCTCTTTAGAACAAGACATCAACTCTTCTTGAGTTTCCTTCACTTTTTCTGTCTGCCTGAGGCTGAGGGATCCGTCGCACCAGTGGAAGGATGAGCAGTGGGAGGTGGGCACTAATTGAGAGACGCTGGATTATTGTTAATGACGATTAATTATTAGAGTGGTTCACTATAATACGCAATGAGTAGTCATTGATATAAACAGGAGAGTAGTTATGTCAACTTATAAGGAATTTTTTTTGCAGGAGCATGTCGTTGGCAATCAAAAAGGAGCAGGAGGAAGATGAAGGGAGCATCACCGCAGAGGAGGACTGGAAGGTGGTGGTGAAGGAGGAGCCATCTACGCATCAGTTCTATGAGCATTTCGACATTGATGAAGTGGATGTGAAAGCAGTGAAAGTAGAGCCTGTGGAGGAAGAGGAGCTGATGACCATAGAAAGTCTACCGGATTTTGCGCAGGATCCTTTAGACATTTCCCTTGAAGTGTCTCATGAGGTATGTCACCGTCATGCTGCGTCTATTACGTCCTGATGAAGGGAGCATATACTAATAATTGTCTACTCGAAAGAAATTCACTGATGCTGGCGTATTATTAGGAATTGTGCCATTTCGAATCACTCTCATCGATACCACTAATTTATGATGAAAGTTGGCAAAAAGGAATTTGCCAATATTGCCATCATTACAGTTTCCTCTGTATCTGACTTTCTGTATTGTGTGGTGGCAGACGTACAATCTTCCTGAGGGTCCAGAGACACACTCTCACGACCTCTTTGGTGCAGCAATGGCCAACCCACGTGTTAGGACTGACCATGACTACTGCAAAACACAACCGGCAGTCGAGGACCAGCCTGTAGAATCAAAGGTTGCTAAAACATCACGGAAGAAGAGTCATGGACACAGGTGGTGTTCGGCTATTAGTTGCGCCAACCATTCTGGAACCCGTGGCGTCAGTTTTTTCTCATTTCCAAAGGACCCTGTCAGGTCAGTGTGAGTTCATGTTGATGAGCAGGTGCAGGAAGTCTGTACTAATACTTATAATGCCATGCTGTGTACTTAATATTCCAGGTGTGCAAAGTGGGCGCAAGCATGTCACAGACCAGACTTGGGCCAGAAAAACTGTACTTATATAACCAGAAATCTCTACTTGTGCAGTGCACATTTCGAAAACATTATGTTCCTGAACGACCTGAGGAACCGACTCCATCACCATGCACTGCCTACCTTGTTTTCTGGACCTATTCCTCCACCACTCATTGGGGTAAAGCGGAAGTTGCCTACCCACACAGTAAGAGTACTACTTCTAGTGCTACTGGCAATGAGAAATGCAGTGGCTTATAAATGGACATATGATACACATGATTTTCATATTGCAGGCAACTCGGAGCTTGAACGTAGGACATGTGGCGGAAGGGGAGGATCGATCGAAGTAGTTTCATCTGAATCGCGCGGAAAACCTTGAAAAACGTGAGAAATGCTTTGAAGGGCTTTGGCAAGACTGACTTTGATATTCTTCAGACGTAGAAGTTTGCGCCTCTTGTGTAGTATGTGCTCCCTTCTTATCAATTACATGATCGGCCTGACAGATAACATCATGAATGCAGGGCTCTCGCATCTATCTATTTTGAACTCTTTCAAATGCTTTATTATATTTATTTTTTGGTTATTGAAATGCAGCTAAATAGTCAGAATTTTTGCAAGCAATGAACATTGCTAGTTTGACCACCTGGTATTAGGAAAAATAGATATCCACCTTACATTTCTGTATACAGGGCAACAATATGCATGAGAAAAAAAAAATGGACTGACCTGTAATAATGATAACATGCACAGACAGCCTTTGATGATAGAATATTTTTGCACATTTCAGGAGCAACAACACACTGTTGAGACTGTTGATGAAGAAAATGCGACGAAGAGGAAGCTTTTAGTGAAACACATGGCAGGGGACCCAAGTGGATGTAACACCGGAATGGGAGGTTCTCAATCAGCATCTACTTCTACAAAAAGGTCGAAGATAGCAAGTCAACTGCTTGTACATATGAGGAGGTGAGGTGCAAAGTGATCTATCTTCAAAAAATAACATTTTTGAGATACGTGTGCTATCTCATGAGGGCAATTCCAAGCTACTCGTTAGTATCTTATCAGTATAGGCTAACATGACTGCCACCCATTGTTATGAGGGTGGGAAGTTGGCGAACTACTGCAAAGTGATCTATCTCTACTATAAGGGATTTATCAAAGTGACATAATATGTCAATATGGCCAGTCCAGCATAATTAATGTCTCTGACATTGAATTTGGCAGATCACGGAAGAGAGCCAGGTCGCAGGACCAGTCATTAAAACATCAGAGTAAGACTGCAAGGTATGTATGATTGTGCTGATAAGTCGAGTTATATATCAAGAAATCTCCGTGGTTTTAGGGGACAAATTATTTTGCTGATTTCTGGTTTCTGGATTCCACAACAGATATACGGATCCTGGTCCAGGGAAAAATCTACATTGCAGACATCGGAAGGACAATAAAGCATTTAAATGTGACCAGGTAGATGACCTTGACGTGGAATATTTCCACAATTTGTATTGGTCATGTGGTAGCTGGGGAGCCCAAAGCTCGTTCATATGCTCATATATTGCAACAGATACAACGAAGACCATGAAAAGGAAAGCAACAGATGTCAAGTACTTCTTAAAACGCAAGGTATGTTGTGTACTTCTCTACTTATACGTGAGGTGTAATGATGATGCTAATATTATTACAGTTATTATTTTCTGTATGTTCATTTCTAGGATGACACCTGCTTGCGTGTGTGCAAAGGAATGTTCATCAGCGTATTGTCCATATCGGGAAGCAGGGTGTCACGTATTGCAGCCAAGTTTTACCGATCTGGACTGCCACCGAAGGACCGAAGAGGAGGAGACCCGCGCACGGCAAAGTATGTGCTGAGGAAACAAGAAGTGGTGGCTTGGGTTAAGAAGCTACAGGTTCGGGAGAGTCATTATGGCCGGGCAAAGTGTCAACGATTCTATCTGCCTAGTGACTTCAAGTCTGTTAAAAACATGTGGCGCATGTATAACAGTGATACACAACAGGAGTTAAGGGTGTCATACGGTTACTTCAAAAATGTCTTCTGCAGTGTTTTCAACATTGGGATAGGGAAGCCTGCTACAGACATGTGTTCCGCATGCATCAGGCTAGGAGAAATCATGAAGCATGGTAAAACAGACCAGGAACGAAATCAGGCAAGGGTGGAACACCGCGTACATAAACTACGTGTACAAACAAATCCAAGAACATTCCCAACGTGCAAACACACTGTGCCTTTTGTTCGATTGTATGCAAAACCAGGTCCTCCCTAGGGTGCAAGATCAGGCTGCGTATTACAGTCGTCAACTGTACATTTACAATCTAGGTGTTGTTGAGGCGCGCCTGGACATGAAGCTTTGTAAAAGCAATGTATTTTCATACACGTGGTTTGAAACGCAATCACAGAAAGGAAGCAGTGAAGTTGCGAGTGCTATACACCATCGCCTGAAAGGAAGTGATTTGGAGGGAAAGGAGGAAGTTGTCCTAATATGTGGTGGCTGCTCGGGGCAAAATAAAAATTCAACACTCCTGAGCATGGCAGCCACCTGGTTGTCAAATGAGGCGCCAGAACATGTAAAGTCAGTGCAATTCCTGTTTCCTGTGGCAGGACATTCATTTCTCCCCTGCGATAAGGTGTTTGGTGTCTTGGAGAAGAAAATTCGTGTGAACGAAACAATATGTACTCCTGAAATGTATCACACCATTTTCGATGAGCTGACCACTGTGCTGAGAATGAGTCACGACTGGAAGGCCTGCAATTGGAAACATATTGCTGATAGCTACTTTCTCTCCAACAAGCTAAAAATTAGCACCTGCAAAAGGGTCTACATCAATAAGGGAGACAAACGTGCGATAATCAAGTTCAGGGGGGAGGGAAATTATCGTGTAAATACCGGAAAGGCTCCTGTTGCATTAACGAAACGTGGGAAAAGTTGGACAACTGTCAAAGTCAAAGAGAAGGCTCAAAAATGCAGGGTTAGTGATGAAAAGATCAAGGATGTAAAGAAGTTATTACGACTACATTATGGTGACAAATGGGAGGAGAATCAGGAATTGAAGTTTTTCAGAAATGTCTTCGTTGCCAATGTTGGCGAGGAAGAGGTTGAAATGGAGGGCAATGCTAGTGACGGATGTGGGTGTTTGGATGACCCATCTGTTCGCTTTGTATAAGAAGGAAATCAAAGGAATACTGCTTAGCACTGAAATGAAATTGTGTCATGTATGGTACCCGATTTGTCTGGAGGAGTAATTAAAAGTGATTTGGAATATTATGGTAACTTACATTATATTTTTCACATTTATCACCTTGGCCACAACACAAGAAAAGATGCACCATGAAAGGTGATTACTGCAAAGTGATCCATCTCCGACTGGAATTTTCCAAACAAAGGGTTGCCAACACACTACAGCAACGACGTTCCAAACAAAGGGTTGCCAACACACAGCAACGACGTTCCAAACAAAGGGTCCCCAACACACAGCAACGTTCCAAACAAAGGGTCACCAACACACAGCAACGACGTTCCAAACAAAGGGTTGCCAACACTGCACTGTTCCAAACAAAGGGTTGCCAACACTCATAGCCAACACTGCAAAACATTTGTTCCAAACAAAGGGTTGCCAACACTGTACCCTTCCAAACAAAGGGTCACCCGTGGGGTCACCAACACACAGCAACGACGTTCCAAACAATGGGCTGCCAACAACAAATGAGCGAGTTTCTCTGTATAAATATTATTATCATGGCGAAAATAGCAACTGCTGATGGTGTGATGCCGAGCAGTTATTTGTTCTCGGTGTTCTTTTCAATAGCGTTTAAGACCATTCCTGTCCATTGTTCGGCGGTGGGAATGCACCCCCAACGGACATGGTCCAAGATGGCGTCTCTTTAGAAGGCAACTTCAGCTCCTCTTTGAGTTTCCTTCGCTTTTCCGTCGATTTGAGGAAGAATCAGGCACAACAACAGGGGGAAGTATGAGCAGGTGGGTTGGAAGGTGGTACTAGTATGAGAGGGAGAGAATTATTCAGATCAGATCTCTGCAGGACTGTGACAATGCAGCATCCATTTGTGCACCCCGTATACTATATGTGACCTGAATGGGACTTATTTTTCAGGAGCATGTCGTTGGCTATCAAAAAGGAAGAGGCAGATGAAGATGAAGGGAGCATCACCACAGAGGAGGAGTGGAAGTTGGCGGTGAAGGAGGAGCCATCTACGCACTTCCATGAGCGTTTCGCCACCGATGAAGTAGATTCCAAAGAAGTCGAAGTGGAGCCAATGGACGAAGAGGATCTGGTTACTGTGGCAAATGACCCTCATTTTGCTCAGGATCCCTTAGACATTTCACATGAAGGATCATGTAAGGTACGTCACTCTCAAGGGTAGGCATAAGCAAGAAGTAAGGTAAGTGTACCAGTAGTTGACACTGTCCCTGTAGTCGACACCCGAGACTGTTAAGCTAAAATAAACTAGGGAGCACGGCAGTGTGGGGATGAAGTGGAACATCTGGCAACATTTCACTGCCCTTCAGGGCTGCCTGATCGCCACATATTTACTATTCGTGGCCTACTTCGTGAATGAGAAGTACATGAAAAAATCAGCTGGGATTTTTTGCGTCGAAGAGGCTTAGCGGATTCAGTAAGAAGTAAGTAGAAAATAAAACCTTACATACAGCGAGGTGGAAGTGTTTTTTGGGGGGTTTTTATGAGCAGAAAAAGAAATAAATGCTTTAAATTTTCCGGACTCGATGTGTTTTTGGGTAAATTACATAAAAAGCAAGTTTTAGTTGGGGTGTCGACTTTTGTTCCAATAGTCGATGTGGGTGTCGACTTCAGAAACACTGAATAATTTTGAGACCTACACGCACGTGTAACGTTCTTTCATAACATTTCGAACTTTACCATTGGGAAATTACGACATCAGGAACCACAATAGTCGACTCACCATGTCGACCTTTGGAACACTAGGGTCTCGACTACGAGTTCCTCTCAGATAATATAATTTTGGGTCACCAACACAACCCCTAATTTTGCTTCTTTTATTTTGAGTCACCCTTTCTTTAATTATTATGATAGCCATTAGCCTAATCACAGAATGACTGCCTATAATGGAATATCTATAGGGACCCATTTTTGTCAATTTTGGTGTGTTACAATAACATAAGCTTTTATTTAGTTACATGATAGGTCCATTAACTTATTACCACGGTTCACTTTAATTAACATAAGTGAGGCATTGTATGCATGTGTCTTTTTCTTAAGGTCGTGGATTCAAAGAAGAAACGGTTTAATTATTTGCAAGAGAACATGCTTGAGGCTGTGAAGGATGTCAACAGAGGAATGTCATATAGTGCCGCTGCAAAGAAGCACAATGTTCCAAGATGCACACTAACTGCCAAACATCAGGGCCGATCGCCACTGGAGAGAAAAATGGGCCCTGCAGGCACCTTCACTGCTAAACAGGAAACAGTATTAGTTAAATGGGTGAAATCTCTAGATGCCACATGTTTCCCTGTGACCAAGGGTACATTCCTGCGAAGTGTGGGGAGGTTAGCAAAGGAATTGTGTGTCAACTTCAGAGGCAATTCCAACCCTGGAAGGAAGTGGCTGGCCCTCTTCCAGAAAAGACACCCAGACCTCTCATTTAGAACGAGCCAAAAGTTGACGGCCATGCGACGAGAAGTGACTCAAGAGGATTTAAACCGCTGGTTCCAGAAAGTGTCAATATACCTGAAAGAGAAGAACCTGGAAGACGTCTTCAAAGATCCAGCAAGGTTGTTCACTGCGGATGAGACGGCATTCTTCTTGGACCCCAAGCCCGGCAAAGTGTTGGCTCCAAAAGGCTGCAAGACTGTGTATACAGCTGCTGGAAATGACGAAAAGTGTAACATAACTACACTTCTCACAGCCAATGCTAATGGACAACTCGCCCCTCCCATGGTGGTGTACCGGTACATCAGGGTACCTAAATACATAGCTGAGGATATCCCTGCGGAGTGGGCCGTAGGAAAGTCCCAAAATGGATGGATGACTCATGAACTGTTTTACGAGTACATGGTTAACATATTTTTTCCATGGGTGAAAAAGGCAGGCATCCAATTCCCAATTATCTTCTTCATGGATGGTCATACATCACACTTGTCGCTGCCACTAAGCGAATTCTGCAGTGAGAACGGGATTGTGTTGGTGGGACTGTGCCCAAATGCAACTCACATCCTCCAGCCAATGGACATGGCTGTTTTCCATTCCTTGAAGACAGTTTGGAAGCAGAAGGTGCACGACTGGAGGGTGGAACACAACGGGGACCAACTAAGGAAGCAAGACTTCGCCCCAGTGCTGAAACAGGTGCTGCCAGCCATATCAGGAACAACAATAAGGAATGGTTTCAGAAAGTGTGGGCTAGTACCATGGAACCCAAAAGCTCTCACAATTCAACGAGAAATTCAAGCAGTGCCAATGGAAGAGTCCTCCAAAAAAGTAATAAGGGAAGAGGACGTCAGATTTTTCACCATCTTCGAGCGAGAGATAGGCCAGGAGAAAATTGGTTCCTTCCTAGCTAATGAAGGCGACTGGACAGGGGCAGTTGAGGACAAGGCGCTGTACGACCTCTGGAAGCGATGGAAGGGAAAAATAGAAGAGCCCTCCGAAAAGGTCAAGGATACTTTTCAATGTGAAAAGAAAAATTGGCATTTGAAGTTGTCTGTCTTCAATAATAATTAATCTTATACTTCTTTTAAAGGAATCGACAGAAGCAGTACCGATACAATGTACTGCGGAAGAGCCTGCCCTGTCACCACCTGCAGCAGCGGCGTTTGAAGAAACTGCTGCAGAGGTTGATGCAGATGTACCGATGATGGACCAGCCACAGCCGTCCACATTCCCTTCACCGTTCAAACGAGCTGTCATCTGGCCTCAGCCAGCAGCTTCTCCAAAAACAAAAAGGCAGAGGAGTGGTAACATCATCCCAGATGATTGAGTACTACAGAAAAAAATAGGAGACGAAACTAATTGAAGAACAAAAAGAGACAAGAAGGCTCTCTAGGAAGATGCAAGGCAATGGGAAAAAACAATTTCAGTGTACAAGTGTTTCAAGTGCATTTACTTAATATTCCTCACTTATTCTGTCGGATAATTTTGTAATGTATGATTATTCGGAATAAAGTCTATTTACTCTGTTAAGTTATGTTGACCTGACGTGACTTACACTTATCCTGATGATATTGACAACAGCAGTAAATACTGGGTGGTGTCGACTATTGGAACAGTCATGATTTTAAGTTTCGACTACTGGACAATTTACCCACTTGCATGTAAAAAATTTTAATGCAAAATGACCTTGTCTAATGTGGCACGAATGTGCACTTAATGTTTCTTGGTTATTGAAAAGGCAGCTAAGTAGGCAGAATTTTTGTAAGCAATTTCCTTTGTTCATTTTGCATGAGGAAAATTAGTTATCCATCTTTCATTTCTGAATACAGTGGAACATACTGCATGACCTGTAACAAAATGCACAACCGCAGCCTTGAGTAATAATAAAATAGATATTTTTGTACTTTGCAGGAACAACAAGAGAGTGTTGATGAAGAAAATGAGGAGAAACGGAAGCACCCAGAAATAGGCACTGTGAGCCACAGCGGACATGACACTGGGACCTCTCTTGCGGCATCCAGACGTGCAAAAAGGGTGAAGGCGTATGCAGCAAGGAACCTACTTGTATGCCGATTTTGCAAGAAATCATTTGCAGATTCATCTGAATTTACACCACATGTACGTGAACATTTAGCAGCAACAGAGCAGTTTCCTTGCCAGATTTGTGAGAAAATATTTAGTGACTCAGCCGAGTTAAAAAGCCACTTGACGACTCACATAAAGCCATGTAAGTGCCATGTCTGCAAGGCAAGGTTTAAACATCCATATCTTCTGAAAGTGCACATGCGCAAGCACACAGGAGAAAAGCCATTTGCCTGTGAGATTTGCAAGGCAACATTTGCTCAGTCACATAGTGTGAATCTGCATATGAGAACCCACACAGGAGAGAGACCATTTGCATGTGAGATTTGCAAAGCAACATTTGCTGATCCAAATTATTTGAAGGTACATAGGAGCATCCACACAGGAGAGAGACCATTTAGTTGTGAAATTTGCAAAAAGGGGTACATTAAGCCCTCTGCTTTGAAACTACATATGCTGATTCACACAGGAGAGAAGTCACATGGTTGCCATCATTGTGGGAAGGGGTACATACGCAAGTATGATTTACAAAGGCACATCCAAACTCATATGCTGAGAGAAAAACCGTTTGGCTGCCAGGGTTGCAAGGCGACATTCAGTGACAAGTATCAACTGGCCATCCACAACAGAATTCACACGGGAGAGAAGCCTTATAGTTGTGATATGTGTCGGAAAAAGTTTATGAGCTCATCTGCTTTAACAGCACATGTGAAGGGTCACGCAGGGAAAAAGACATATGAGTGCCAGTATTGCAAGGCAAGATATTCTTATCCAACGAGTATGAAAAAACACATGCTCAAGTGTACACTAAAACATTAAGCTTCCATGATGTGTAGCTTTACATGGTATATTCTGGATTATCTCATTCCCATACCATTTTCAAAAGCCATGTAAGCCCCAAATAATGAAAATTGTACCTTAATTGTTACACAGTTAGATGTCTCTCTGTCTCAGTACATGGCTAATATTCCACATGTGAATTACACCACATGACACTAACAATAAGTTCACGCCTAACTATTATATTTTTGCACAAACTTATTAGCATAGTGTTTATACTGTTTAATCAGAAATAGGCCGTTATAGTATCTAAGTGTTAATAATTAAGGTTATAATTTTAACAGCTACACATTTTATTATAGTCATGGATATACAGGGTGGTCCAACTTTTTTGTCCGAACAGCTATTGACAAATTCGGCCTAAGCTGCTTATGTTGTAGTGCGTTACCTGGCAACCCTGTCCGGCGGGCCAATTCAAACATCAGCCCATGGAGAGCGCTTCCATTGTTGCCACTGTTTACAAATCGCGCGAGTGACCCCAAAATGACTGATTGCTTCTAACATCATTATTTTCCCCGTTTTCTCCTGCATATCCCTGCAGATACTGTGTAAGCAGGCAGAAGAGACCCGTCGCTGGGTCGTCCGCGTCACTCACGCGATTTGTAAACAGTGGCAACAATGGAAGCGCTCTCCATGGGCCGCCGGCCGGGGTTGCCAGGTAACGCACTACAACATGAGCAGCTTAGGCCGAATTTGTCAATAGCTGTTCGGACAAAAAAGTTGGACCACCCTGTATAAAGGAATCAGTGATTTACATAACAATTAAGCTACGGTACTGGTAATGGATGCATCGCATGATATAAAATGTTAAATTCTTTACAGTAATAATAACTAAAATGTCAAATGTTTTTGGAGTGAGGATATTTTCAAATGCCCAAATAAAAATATTATTATGTGAACATGGCGTTAAGTTATTAATTTTTTACATAAGTTAAAAGTAGCGTAGTTATAATAGCGAATAGCGCAGATGGTACGATGGGTAGCGGTTACTTGTTGTCGCTGTTCCTTTCCAATAGCGTTTAATCCCTTCCCTGTCCATAGTTCAGCGGTGGGAATGCACCCTTTTTCTTTTTTTCTTTTTTTTCCTAATCCAAGATGGCGTCTCTTGATGATGATGAGCATCTCGTCTTGTTTCCTTTCTCTTTCGCCTTGTTTTGAGGAAAGAAAAGGCACAGGAAGGATGAGCAGTGGGGACAGGTGGGTTGGAAGGTGGTACTAGTATGAGAGAGAGAGAATAATTCAGATCAGATCTCCCCAGGTGACAATGCAGCATCCATTTGCACTATGTGACCTTAATGGGAATTATGTTCCAGGAGCATGTCGTTGGCTATCAAAAAAGAAGAGGCAGATGAAGATGAAGGGAGCATCACCACGGAGGAGGAGTGGAAGTTGCAGCTGAAGGAGGAGCCCACGTCTACACGGTTCTATGAGCGGTTCGCCACCGATGAAGTCGATTCCAAAGAAGTCAAAGTGGAGCCAGTGGACGAAGAGGACCTGGTCACGGTGGCAAATGACCATCATTTTGCTCAGGATCCGTTAGACATTTCTCATGAAGTCTCCCGTAAGGTATACATGACTGTCGTGCTGTGTTTGTTAAATTCCGACGTTATTCAAAAATTGCTTTCAAGGCTAGGCATAAGCAAGAAGTACCTTTTTAAGTAGAATGTATGACACATTTTGTCTTTAAACAGTACGGAGAAAAAATAGGGTGCATTTTAGGTTATGAAAATATTTGTCTTTTCTAATTCTCCTTTGCCTGTAGTGTTGTGCAATTATAGCCTAGGCTGCTGATACTCATGTTAGCAGGGTCAAAATACTGTGTAAACCAAACTTTTACACTGATGGCATAGGAAAATCAGGAAAAAGAAAATATTTCTTCAATATGTGAAAGAACTTTGTAACAAAAGTGGCCTGTCAGCTGAATAAGTTGACCATGCTACCTAATTGGGTTGAATCTGAATCCGAAAACCGTTTGCCACTATTTCTTGTGGTTTAGGCCCGGATACCTGTCCACAGACAGACAGACTTATAGAGCCGAGCTTTTATTTTATTTTATTTTCAGGAGAAAAACTCTAATATTCATGGCATATAAAGTTTGACTTTGTCTGATCTCTCCTACTATAAGGATGATGATGCCCACTCCCTAATCACATGCATACACCCCCACCCGTTCCTCCATGCAACGGGATTTTGTTGGTATGATTACCATGAAAACAGGCAGTGCGAAGAATGGGCTCTGCCGCTAGTTATGCATATAACATTATTGTTCTACCTGGTTGTTTGAATTGAGATTATGATATCGAAACTCACGATAGTCACTAGTACGCATTCCTATTATTTCTCCGTGTCACCTTTAAGCTATACTCTACACCCACGTACAGTATTTTAATTCTGACACTCAGAAAAGTCAGCATTAATTTTCTGTCATATCGATTTTTACTGTAAAAATCGACCCAGCCACACATAGACCAAAATGACCCAAAAAATGACCAAATTAGGGGAAAACGGACATTTCAGGATTTATTATCTCCAAGACGGCTTGATCTGTGAAGTTTTCCTTCTGCAGTAGTAATGATCAGATGATAATGTACCCACCTTATTAATTCCACATGTTTAGCATGTGTTTAATAATGACAGTAGACCATATGAAACCTGACCATTTTGCACAATAATGCGATTTGTTTTAGCATTTTTATTTTACGTGTTAGGTCAAAACTATTGTCACCAAAATGTTCATCATCTCACGTCGGTTCCTTTGATATATATGAACATGGGGGTGAAACAATAACTCCACCTGAAATAAACGGTTCTTCCGGCTCCATTGTTGCCGAAAGACGTTGCCATATCTCCGTGGGATTTTCACATGAAAGGCTCTAATTTTGTTTTGGCAACAATTCATGGGTTGTGTACGCACATGATTTTTTATATCAAAATCTGAGATGGTCGAGCCACCAACTTGTCTGTCTTGGCATGGAATAACCCAGTTTATATGAACAAGTTGTGCTAGATTATAGTCACGGCATTGTGAAAATGATGTTCTAGGCCTTATCAGTCAGCCGTGGCAATGAGGAATCACCTGTGACGTCCACAGGAAGCAAAAGAAGCAGAAATGAGGGGCTTTGGATCCGCAATAAAAACAAATGGAGGCGTAATTTAGGACTGGAATATGCTGGGACTTCATCTACTGGCGGGTCGGTGCCACCTAAAAAGATGGGACCACCCTGCAAATGTCCCAAAAATTGCTGGGATTCAGTGAAAGAGGATGCAGAGCTGATATTTACCTCTTTTTGGGACTTGGGGGATCATGCAGCCCAAAATACGTATCTTTTGCAGACTATGAAATTGGAGGCGAAGAAAAAAACGTAAGTCATACACAGTCGCTTAGCACAAAAATTGTCACAAAATCCTTTCTCGTATCATTAGACCAGGTTACATTAATTTCTTGTCAATGATATTGTAGATACACCAAAGAAAGGTTGTCAAGAAGGCTTGTAACTTTCCGTTACACTGTGAAAGTAAATGGGTGTGAGAAAGAAATATGTAAAAGCATGTTTGCCTCCCTTCATGGCTTGAACAGTAGTTCCAGTAGGATAAAAACTCTTCAGACACAACTCAAGGATGGTCACACAACAGCCATACCTGATGGAAGGGGTAAGCCTAAATGAAATTTGTTTGATTTATGATGGTCATGACATACTCTTCATACTTCTGGTAACAGTGCCCCATGTTTCACCTTCTTATTTTTCTTTTGTAGGGAAGCACAACGCCCGTCCAAATAAGCATACAGATGAAAGCATAGATTCTTGCAAGGAATTCATAAACATGCTGCCGAAGTATCAGAGTCATTATAGTCGCGAGCAAAATCCAAACAAAGTGTATCTGGACTGCAACATGACTATCAACTCTCTCTACAATGGTCATTACAGTCAATGGTGCATGGACAACGGTAAACCACAGGTCAGTTCTGACAAATTTAGAAGAATCTTCTGCGGAGATTTCAACATAGGGTTCAAATTACCCAAATCTGACACCTGCGCGAAGTGCGACCAACTTCAAATTCAAGCTGCTGTTGCTGATACAGATGAGATGAAGGCTCTTGAAACGGAAAAGGAAATGCACATACAAAAAGCCACAGCAGCTCAGAATAAGATAAGTGTGCTCTCAAACCTTGCCAAGGAAAATCCCGAGAAGTACCACGTAATTGCCATAGACCTTCAACAGGCACTGCCTACCCCGAAGTTGACAGTGAGCCATGCATTCTATCGCCGTAAGTTGTGGACCTACAATGTCGGTATTCATGACTATGGCAAGGACTTAGGATACATGTTCTTATGGTCTGAAAACATAGCAAAGAGAGGAGCAGATGAAATAGGCAGTTGCATTTTGAAATACCTCCAAAGTCTTGGGAAAACTTTTGATCAGATTCACATCATTAGTGATAAGGGACAGAACAAGAACTGGACCCTGATTGGTCTCTACAATGAGCTAATAACCAACGGCATTGCAAATGATGTTTTCCACCACTTTCCTGTTATGGGACATGCGCAACTTCCCTGTGACAGGGATTTTGGCCTCATTGAGCTGTTCTCTCGCAAACACATGCCGGTCATATACACTCCAGAAGAATGGGCTGAGTGCATGATCCAGTGTAACAGAAAGAAGAAGTTCGTGGTAACGAGGATGGACACCGCAGACTTCAAGAACATTGCTGAGATTGGGGCTGGAATCGGAAAGAAAACCAAAGCCAACGATGGCTCATCACTGAAGTTTTCAGAGGCCTCCGTTTTCCATCTGTCATCAAAAAAGCCTTACGTGCTGGAGGTGGCCTACAATCATGGCTTTGACAGTGAAGTCTACACACCCGTGAACATCGGGAAGCGAATAAGGAGATCTAACGTTCCACATCCTTTTGAAGCCAATGAGAAGTACGAAGGTGGCATTCCCATAAACCACAAAAAATATGAAGACATACAGTTCCTGTTCCCGTGGATTCCACCAGTCCACCATTCTTTTTTTAATAGCCTCCAAGCCGACAATGATGGGGACGAAGATGAAATTCTTGATGTTTGATAATAACACAACATACTGTATTTTTTAATGCAAAGTCAGTTGAGAAACAATACTTGAAATAATCTGATGATTATAAGAGATAAATCTTGTCCTACAAGCAATAAAACTTCGTCAAAACATCAATAACACAGTGTTATTATTGTTTTATAGCATGAACATACAGGGGCGGATCCAGACTTTGGGAGGGTTAGGGCGGTATTGCACCGAACCCTTCAATTAGAAATGTCAAAGATCTTCAAAATCCATGTAAGCAAAAAGTTTGCAAAAAGGCCAGTGTGTTCAATGCAATTTTGACTCACATCTGATATGCAAGACCATAAGAAATAGAAGCCAGGTATGACCGTTCTTTAACTGGAGGAGGGGAAAGTGAGCAGATATTTTGAACACTTGCAAATAACTTAATGCTGTTTGCAGCTTTTTGATGATTAAAAAGCAGGGGAATCAGTAGGAATTTTAAAAGTAAATGAATCTTCCTAGTTTGTCTACATTGTATGAAAAATGTTAGACATCCATTATTCCTGCTCACATAGGAACAAAATATTTGAAAAAAAGCAACAACAATGCTGTGTGATGTGTAATGATGACAAAATGCACAGCCACACTTGGTTGATAGAATAAATTTTTACATATTGCAGGAACAGAGAGATGATGAAGAAAACGAGCAGAAGAAGGGCCCAGAAATGTGGTCTGCGACACGCTTGGCAGGGGAGCCAAGTGGATGTAAGATTGGAAAGGGAGGTTCTCATGCGGCATCTACTGCTACAAAAAGGGCAAAGATATGTGTAGCAAGAAGTCAACTGCTTGTTTGTCGATTTTGCAAGAAATCGTTTACAGAATCATCCGAATTTACGCCACATGTACGTGAACATTTAGCAGCAGTACAGCGGTTACCTTGCCAGCTTTGTGGGAAAATGTTTAGTAACTCAGCTGAGTTAAGAAGCCATGTGAGGGACCACAAACCATACAGTTGTAAGGTTTGCAAAAGGGGTTTCACTAGATTCCCTGATATGAAGGCACATGTGCTTGTTCACACAGGAGAGACGCCACATGGTTGCCATCAATGTGGGAAAAAGTTCATTCGCTTATGTAATTTTAAAAGGCACATCCGACTTGGCTACCAGGTTTGCAAGCCGACATCCAGTGGTTCATCGGGTTCATCTCAACGCTGATCATCCACAACTGAAGCCAGGCAAGGAGCCTCCAAACCCCGGTATGTCATGGTTCAGAGAAACAGAGTGCATGTGATAATTATGGGATCCGGACTTTTCGCCCCCACCGTTTCGCCGCCGGACTTTTAGCCCCCGGCATATTGGCCCCCCGAGACAATTTCGCCTCCGGCGTATTCGTACCCGTGACACATTCCACTTTGAAGCATTCGGCTGGGCATTTCTAGAGACCTGGCCTTTGTTTGTAGCCTGGCAACGGCGGGGGCAGGCGCTGATTGGCTCGTTGTTTTCGTGCCTGATTTATAACATGAAATTTTGCGGTATTCTGCTTGGGTCACAGCTGCGATTTGTGTTGGCGATGCTGTATGGCTTTTTGTTGCCGCAACAGCACTGTCCATTCATGTGGCCCTGCCAGGCACGGTACGTCGCCCGTGCGTGATATTTTTAGTTTTTTTGCGGAGCGAAAGCGGAGCTGGGCGCTTATTGTGGGTTTCTGTATCCGCAACATTTTACTGTCCGTCTTGTGGCGCCGCAGGCGAACGAACGTTATTGTGGCTTTGCCCACCACGACGAATATGTCACGGGGGCGAATACGCCGGGGGCTAAAAGTCCGGGGCGAAACGGGGGGGGTTTCGGACGTTTCGCCCCCGGCATATTGGCCCCCGTGACATATTCGTCGTGGTGGGAAAAGCCACAATAACGTTCGTTGGCGTTCGTTGGCCCGGGGGCGAAACGGGGGTCTCGGAAGTTTCGCCCCCGGCATATTGGCCCCCGTGACCACCTGATTTCATTCATTATTCGTAAGTGCCAAATTGTGTTAATAGGAGCCTAATTAAGTAATTAATGAAATCGAAAAATTGTAACTGCAGATTGTCATGATGGGTAGCAGTTACTTTTTATCGCTGTTCTTTTTTTAAATAATCGCCTAATCGCATCGCTGCTCCCATTTGTCCTTGATGCGGTGGTGGGAATGCACCCTCTTCAGATAATCCAAGATGGCGTCACTTCTTCAGTCGCTTTCTGCTTGTTTTTGCTTCACTTTTGCCTCGATCTGAGGCAGAATCGGACGGATGAGCAGTGGGAGGTGGGTTGGGAGGAGGCCAAAGGGTGGTCACTTCCATTGCACTCCTTAGATGCATCGAGGGGGAGCTTGAATTACGTGCGGTATTCATCAAAAGAGTGAGGACAATACCTCAGCTTTACTTGGTCACTCAACTTCATCTTGGTTTCAGGAGCATGTCGTTGGCAATCAAAAAGGAAGAGGAGGAATATGATGAAAGGAGCATCACCACGGAGGAGGATTGGACGTTGCGGCTGAAGGAGGAGCCATCTGCACTGTTCTATGAGTGTTTTACAACTGTCAAAGAAGAAGATGCCAAGGAATTCAAAGTGGAGGCAGTGGAGGAAGAGGATCTGCTCACTGTGGAAAGTGCCACTCATTTTGAACAGGATCCGTTAGACAATACCCATGAAAGCTTCCATAGCGACTTAGATTCGGGCGTGGCTGATATTCAAGTAAAGAAGGTAATCATTTTCACTAAACCAATCATCCCGAAAGTCATACGTAGATCTATGACCGCAACTGTGATTCTTGTGATACATCCGTTCCTTGGAAAATCAGCTAAATAAGCAGAATTTTTGCAAGGAGTGGACATTCCCAGTAAAATTAGGCGTACATCTTTCATTCCTACATATTCAGGAACTAAAATATGATAATAACAGCAACAATGGTGCATGACGTGTAATAATGACAAAATGCAGGTGACAGAATCTAATTTTTTTGCAAATTTCAGGAACAGCACCCAAAAATTTATGCAGGCAAGAAGTGGAAGAATCCAAAAATATGCACTGTGACAAGCACAGCAGAACAGCCAAGTGGAAAGGGAGATCTTCCTGCAGCATCTACTTCCACTAAAGACGCAAAGACAGGTGCAGGAAATCAACTGCATGTATGCCGATTTTGCAAGAAAGAGTTTACAGTATCATCTGAACTTGCACCACATTTATGTAAACATTTTCCGGCAGAACATTTAGCAGCAAAGCAGTTTCTCTGCCATGTTTGTGGGATAGAGTTTAGTCGGTTGCCTGACTTGACAAAGCATGCAAACAATCATCTGTTAGAGAAGACATCCGAATGTCATGTGCCAAGGGGAAAGGTTCGTCAGGCATCTGATTTGTCAAAGCATCTGCTGATCCACACTGAACAGAAATCACAAGGTTGTCTTTGCCATATTTGTGGTAAGGAATTCAGTGAGCAATCCTATTTGAGGGCACACTTGCGGACTCATGTGGGAGAGAAGCGATTCAGTTGCGAGTTGTGTAGCGGCAAATTTGCCAGACGATGTGCTTTAGTTTTGCATACGAGGAGGCAGCATACTGGGGAAAAGCCATTTGGTTGTCACATTTGCCAGAAAAAGTTTATCCAACAATATTCTCTGAAAATGCACATGCAAGTACATGCACACACTAGGAAGAAGCCATTTAGTTGCGTAGTTTGCCAGAGAGCTTTTGGCCTGTCAAATAGTTTGAATGTCCACATGAGAATCCATACAGGTGAAAAGCCATATACTTGCCAGATTTGCAATAAAAAGTTCCGTCAGCAATGCGGTTTGATGAATCACGTGAACAGGCACACAGGGGAAAGGATCTATAGTTGCCATATTTGCAAAAGAAAGCTGAGTGATGCATCTGCTTTGAGGAGGCACATCATGAGACATACTGGGGAAAAGCCATTTGAATGCGATGAGTGCAAAAAAAGGTTTAGTCTGTTATCCGGTTTGAGATATCACATGAGGACGCATACGGGTGAGCAACCATATACTTGTCAGGTTTGCAATAGGAAATTTGGTCGCCTAAATGTTTTGAAAAACCATGTCAGAATACACACGGGGGAGATGCCATACAGTTGTGATGTTTGCAAGAGACCGTTTCGTCAAGCATGTACTTTAAAAACACACATGAAGATACATGCATGAAAATTTCCAGTGGCAGATTGTACATGATTGGTTAGGTTAAAAAGTATGAGATGACATGCACAGTTCGTTCAAGTGAAACCCAGTGAATTGTTTCTAGGGCACACTTAGAAATAAGTCCAGGTGCAAGTAAGCTAAAAATAAAACCTGGGTCATGTATGGATGAAACTGACTTGCTTGCCGGCTGGTAATTGTTTGTTCATGAAAGTTAGGAAATGTTAAGGTTGATGAAATATATCTGCAAAAAAAATAATTTGAAGCTAATATTATTAGTAGCTTCCATGTTTAAATTTTTTTGCAGTTTTTTTTTGCAGATACATTTCATCAACCTTAACATTTTGCTTGAGGAGTTTGCTTAAAAGCAGCCTTATAACTCATGTACCATTATAATGTTTTGCTAACTTTCAGGTTGTATTAATGTAATTATTGTAAAGCATTCAATTAAAAATAAATTGTAACACATTTCGGCACATCGCAATGCATTTTGAAACCTGGTGACTGAAGACCCACCCCACAAGGAAAGAACTGCACTTGCATCCTTTTTTGCTTCTGTGCATGAGATAGCTACTCCCTACCTAAATCATAGGGCCTAATTAAATTATAATTAATATCGAAAGCGAATAGCTAAACTGCTGTTTGTATGATCGGTAGCGGTTCCTCGTTCCCGCCGTTCTTTTCTCAATAGCGTTTAATCCCTTCCCCGTCTATTGTGCGACGGTGGGAATGCACCCTTCTTTCTTTTTTTTTTCTTTTTTTCTTCCAATCCAAGATGGCGTCTCTTCTGGAGTCACTTTCTTCTTGTTTTTCCTTCTCTTTTGCCTCGTTCTGAGGAAGGAAAGGGGACAGCGGCCGAAGGATGAGCAACGGGGACAGGTGGGTTGGAAGGAGGAGGAGGCCAAAGGGTGTGGGGCATGGCACCTGCTCTTTAGATTCCGTACTATGCAATCTGACTTGGATTCTTTACTTTCCAGGAGCATGTCGTTGGCAATCAAAAAGGAAGAGGAGGAAGATTATGAAGGGAGCATCACCACAGAGGAGGAGTGGCAGCTGGCAGTGAAGGAGGGGCCCTCGTCTACACAGTTCTATGAGGGCCTTACCAGCCTCAAAGAAGAAGAGGATGCCGGGGAAGTCAAAGCGGAGCCAGCGGAGGAAGAGGAACTGGTCACTCTGCAAACACTTCCCCATTTTGCGCAGGATCCTTTAGACATTTCACATGAAGCATCACGTAAGGTATGCCGCTGTCATGGTGCGTCAATTACATTCTAGCATGATATCAAATTTTCTTTCAAGCCTGGCAACAGGACGGGGATTGTTGGAGCGGGGGCAACAATTGCCTCCTATTGCTGTACAGTGTATGTAGTGTACCGTGCTGGACATATTAGCCGGCGCTGAATGTTTTTTTCCGACGGCGGCATTACCTGGAAACCCCGTCCGGCGGGCCAATTCAAACATCAGGCCATGGAGAGCGCTTCCATTGTTGCCACTGTTTACAAATCGAGTGAGTGACCCCAAAATGACTTATTGCTTCTAACATCATTATTTTCCCCGTTTTTTCCTGCGTATATCCCTGCAGATACTGTGTAAGCAGGCAGAAGAGCGACCCGTCGCTGGGTCGTCCGCGTCACTCACTCGATTTGTAAACAGTGGCAACAATGGAAGCACTCTCCATGTGCCGATGTTTGAATTGGCCCGCCCGACGGGGTTGCCAGATCGCCGAAAAAAAACATTCCGTGACGGCTAATTTGTCCAGCACTGTACAACCATTCCGTAGGTTCACTTCGACAACTGTAGCTGCAGAGCCATCTGATTTACCGTACTTTTTCTACTGCCCCCGCTTAAGGGGGAAAATTCATCTCAAACCAAGTACCAGTTTGAACATTTTGGTAATAACAAATTTTCGGAAAAAGTCCAGATGGGGTCATACAGGTTGTCCATAGGGTCGCAACGAAATCAGGTTGGCAATAAGGCTGGATAGTGACGATGAACATGTCGTCCACAGAGTCGTACCATTCTTCATGGAGTGGGAATATACTTTATTTATTTGATTCTAAGACACACATTTTACCATTTTTTTTAAATACGGGGGGGAAATAGGGTGAGTCTAAGAATCAGGGACAAATGAGGGTTGGTGTGATGGAAAAGGTGATAACAGACAAAAGTTTAATTTTCGTGAGAGCGAATTTAAGTTTGCGCTCTCTTCACAAATCACAGGGAATGCTGTTTTTTTTTATCTAGTCTGTGTGGCTATCTCATGCGCGATATGTGAACTTGAAGTAACTTACATCAAACTGTCAAAATGTCTCTAAATCAAAGGAGTATAACCATCTTTATCTAGAAAACGAACTAAAAATATTTAAAAATCTTTAAAAAAATTAAACTTTTTGTAAGTACTGGATCTTCCTTAGCAAAAATTAGACATTCACCTGTCACTCCAGCACGCACAGGAACTAAATGTGTGTGAACCAGGAAGGAAAGAACTGTAATAATAACAAAATGCACAAGTAGCATTGGGTGACAATATTTTTTGCACATTTCAGGAGCAACAACAGAAAGTTGAGGAAGAAAATGTGAAGAGGTGGAAGAACCCAAAGATGTGCGCTGCGACAATCACAGCGGAGCAGCCAAGTGGATATAACACTGGAAAAGCAGATTTTCGTGTGGCATCCACTTCGACAGGAAGGTTGAAGAGTTGTGCAGCAAGTCAACTACTTATATGTCGATTTTGCAAGAAATCGTTTACAGAATCATCTGAATTTACACCACATGTACATGAGCATTTAGCAGCAGGACGTTTAGCTGCAGAGCTAATGCTCTGCCGTGTTTGTGGGATAGCTTTTAGTCAGTTGCCTGACTTTAAAAAACATGCACGAAAACATTTGTTAGAGAAGACATGGAAATGTCATATGCCAGGGGAAAAGGTTAGTCAGACATCTGATTTGTCAAAGCATCTTGCTGAATTTGAATTGAAACGTTGCATTTGTTGTATTTGTGGTAGGCAATTCAGCAAGCAATGTTCTCTGAATGCACACCTGCAGACTCACACAGAGAAGCGACTCAGTTGCGAGTTTTGCAACAGGAAATTTTCTACGCAATATGGTTTAGCTGTGCATAAGAGGATGCACACTGGGGAAAAGCCATTTGGTTGTCACATTTGCCAGAAAAAGTTTAGCTACGCAAAGGCTCTGAAAACGCACCTACATGCACACCCTGGGCAGGAGCCATTTAGTTGCCGAATTTGTCCGAAAGCTTTCAGCAGGTTAGATCATTTGAATGTCCACATGAGAACCCAGCACACAGATGAAACGCCATATACTTGCCAGATTTGCAATAAAAATTTAAGTCGACAAACTGCTTTGAAAATTCACATGAACAGGCACACAAGGGAAAAGATCTATAGTTGCAATATTTGCAAGAGAAAGCTGTGCGATGCATATTCTTTGAGGATGCATGTCATGAGACACACTGGGGAGATGCCATACAGTTGCAGTGTTTGTAAAAGACCATTTCGTCATGTATCAAGTTTAAGAACACACATGAAGATACATGCGTGAGAGCTGGAATATTCAGCCGCAGATTGTAGATGATTGGTTCAATCGAAAGTTATGAGAGGACATGGCACTGATAAATAAAAATTCAAGTGAAAGCAGGTGAATTGTGTGTGCAGAGATGCTAACAAATAAGTCCAGGAACACATGTGCTAAAAATCAAACCTGTTTCATACGTATGGATTCTGACAATGTACCACACACTGCCCAGGTAGCACACGTCGTCGGGCCGATGTCGGCGAATGACACCGGGCCAATGTTGGGGAGCGATGTCGGGCCAATGTAAAACGGTTAACTTTTTGTCACATCGGGCCGACGTTGGCATCAGGTGTTGGGCCGATGTTGGCATACGGTGCTGACCCGATCTACATTATACCCTAGGTAATAGTTTGCGGTTCATGAGAGTTAGGAAGTGTTGACATTGATGAAATGTGTGACATCTGCCAGAAAATTGGCAGCTTGTTGTTATTCGTATTTTGTTTGGATGCTGCTTGAAAGCAGCCTTATAACTCATGTACCATTATAATATTTTGCTAACTTTCAGGTTGTATGAATGGTAATTATTGTAAAGCATCCAATTAAAAATAAATTGTAACACATTTTGGCACATCTCAAGGCATTTTGAAACCTCGTGACTGAAGACCCACCCCATGCAAGGAAGGATCTTCACTTGCATCCTTTATGCTTCTGTGCATGAGATAGCTTACTCCCTACCTAATTAAGCCTAATTAAGTAATTAACATCTTAAGCGAATAGCTAAACTGCTGTTTGTATGATTGGTAGCAGTTATTTTTTCTGGGCTGTTCTTTTCCCAATAGCGTTTAATCCCATCCCCGTCAGTTCAGCGGTGGGAATGCACCATTTTTTTTTTCTTTTTTTTCAATCCAAGATGGCGTCTCTTCTGGAGTCACTTTCTGCTCGTTTTTCCTTCTCTTTCGCCTCGTTCTGAGGAAGGAGAAGGCACAGGAAGGAGGCCGAAGGGTGGGGCGCATGGCACTGGCGCTTTAGTTTCCGTACTATGCAATCTGACTGGAATTTCTCACTTTCCAGGAGCATGTCGTTGGCAATCAAAAAGGAAGAGGCAGATGAAGATGAAGGGAGCATCACCACAGATGAAGAGGAGTGGAAGTTGCGGCTGAAGGAGGAGCCCTCTGCATCCTTCTACGAGGGCCTTACCAGCCTCAATGAAGAAGAGGATGTCAAAGCGGAGCCAGCGGAGGAAGAGGAACTGGTTGCTGTGGCAAATGCGACTCATTTTGAACAGGATCCGTTAGACATTTCCCATGAAGTCTCCCATAAGGTATACATGACTGTCATGCTGCCATAAATAAATAAAAAATACCTTTACTATAATCTGAGAGGCACACACTTTCAACAAGTATGGGGAAAAATTGGGTTAATCTTACAGATTCATTCTTCCATACCAAACTTTTGACTGGTTAAATCTAGCAGTGTGACGTACATTCCGGGTCGACCTAAATACGCCTAAAGACGGTAAAACCTTTCTTGCGGCCCCTTGAGAATTTCCATAAGGTAAATTTTCCCACATCCCGCTTACCCGCTTATCCTGCTTACAATGCTACTTTTGGGCTGTCCCTTGAACACCGTTATATCGAGGTTTTACTGTGCTGATATACGAGTACATTAGATACTGTGAGTTTTTGTGATGCATCCATACCTTGGAAGACAGTCCCACTTCAGCTAGCATTTTTCTTCGTTTGCGGGACACATTGACATTCTGTCGGATGTTATTTGTGAATTTTGGTGATGGACGAATTACCTGCTTGCGGTTAATCAGGAGTCCAGTGTAAGGATGTATTGTTTCACCACATCATATTTTTCAATCATTTATTATCCACTTTGTGTTAGGAGTAGCCTATTTAAGGGTAGACTAGATTTCTGGGGGACATGAAAATAACATTAACTGTTTTGAAGTAATGTCAGTGTAATGCTTCCTGTACACAGAATTTGCAACGACAGCTGGAAGAGAGAATAGTTCATGTGGAATCCCATCAGGAAATGGTTCAGGGACCCCAAAGTGTTAAAGATGACGGTTCAGACACAGACTCTTTCGTGGTTCGGCTGAAGCGCCAGTGGGAGGCTATAACAATCAAAATTAAGGTAAGGGACTTTTGTTCAGTCTGTCACTTTTCTATATAAAAATGCTTACTTTTTTTTTAAAAAAAAGGCATGTGTATGGCTGTGTATGTGTATGGCTAAAATATATTTTTGCACATTCAGGAGCAACAACAGAAAGTTGATGAAGAAAAAGGGAAGAAGTGGAAGAACACAAAGATGTGCACCACGACAAGCACAGCAGGACAGCCAAGTGGGTGTAACACCGGAAAGGGAGATTTTTTTATGTCATCTTCTACAGAAAGGTTGAAGAGATGTGCAGCAAGTGGATTTTGCAAGAAATCTTCTACAGATACAACAGAATTTACACCACATGTACGGGAGAATTTAGCTGCAGAGCATTAAGCAGCAGACCAGTTTCTCTGCCATGTTTGTGGCATAATGTTTAGTCAGTTCCCTGACTTGACAAACCACCTGAATATGCATTCAGTAGGAATAGAATATGAATGTCACATTTGCAGGATAACATTTCGCAAGATGCCAGATTTGACAAAACATGCAAAAACACATTTGTTAGAGAAGACATCTGAATGTCATGTGCCAAGGAGAAAGGTTCGTCGTCAGGCATCTGATTTGCCACAGCGTCTGCTGATCCACACTGTATGGAAATCACAAGGTTGTCTTTGCCATATTTGTGGTAAGAAATTCAGCGACCGATCTTATCTGAGGGCACACTTGCGGACTCACACGGGAGAGAAGCGATTCAGTTGCGAGTTTTGTAGCAGCAAATTTGCTAGACGATGTGCTTTAGTTATGCATATGAGGACGCACACTGGGGAAAAGCCATTTGGTTGTCACATTTGCCAGAGAAAGTTTAGCCAACGATATTCTCTGAAAATACACCTGCAAGTACATGCAAGGACTAGGAAGAAGCCATTTGGTTGCGTAGTTTGCCAGCGAGCTTTTGCCCAGTCAGATGGTTTGAATGCCCACATGAGAATCCACACAGGTGAAAGGCCCTATACTTGCCAGATTTGCAATAAAAAGTTCCGTCAGCAATGCGCTTTGAAGAATCACATGAACAGGCACACAAGGGAAAGGATCTATAGTTGCCATATTTGCAAAAGAAAGCTGAGTGGTCCGTCATCTTTGAGGAGGCACATTATGACCCACTCTGGGGAAAAGCCATTTGAATGCGATGAGTGCAAAAAAAGGTTTAGTCTGTTATCCAGTTTGAGATTGCACATGAGGACGCATACAGGCGAGCAACCATATACTTGTCAGGTTTGCAACAGGAAATTTGGTCACCTAAATGTTTTGAAAAACCATGTCAGAATACACACGGGGGAGATGCCATACAGTTGTGATGTTTGCAAGAGACCATTTCGTCAAGCATGTACTTTAAAAACACACATGAAGGTACATGCATGAGAGCTGGAATTTCCAGTGACAGATTGTACATTATTGGTTAAGTTAAACGTTATGAGACGACATGCACAGTTCGTTCAAGTGAAACCCAGTGAATTGTTCCTAGCAATAAGGGCACACTTCAGGTGCAAGTATGTTAAAATTCAAACCTGTGTCACGTATGGATGAAACTGATGCCGGCTGGTAATTGTTTGTTCATGAAAGTTAGGAAATGTTAAGGATGATGAAATATATCTGCAAAAAAAAATTTTGAAGCTAATATTACACATTTCATCAACCTTAAAATCCAAACAAAATAGTATTTCCAAAATGGCAGCCTTATAACTCATGTACCATTATTATATTTTGCTAACTTTCAGGTTGTATGAATGTAATTATTGTAAAGCAAGAAGAATTAAAAATGAAAATGCCCAGGCATTTCAACATATCTCATTCATTTTGAAACCTGGTGACTGAAGACCCACCCCACAATGAAAGAACTGCACTTGCATCTTTTATGCTTCTGTGCATGAGGTAGCTTACTCCCTACCTAATTGAGCCTAATTAAGTAATTAATATCTAAAGCGAATAGCTAAAGTGCGGTTTGTATGATCGGTAGCGGTTACGCGTTATCGCTGTTCTTTTCTCAATAGCGTTTAATTCCATCCCCGTTGATCGGCGGTGGGAATGCACCCTTTTTTATTTTTTTTTTCTTTTCTTTTTTTTCCTAATCCAAGATGGCGTCTCCTCTGGAGTCTCTTTCTGCTCGGTTTTCCTTCCCTTTTGCCTCGTTCTGAGGAAGGAAAAGGGACAGCGGCCAAAGGATGAGCAGCGGGGACAGGTGGGTTGGAAGGAGGAGGAGGCCGAAGGGTGGGGGGCATGGCACTGGCTCTTTAGATTCCGTACTACGCAACCTGACTTGGATTCTTTACTTTCCAGGAGCATGTCGTTGGCTATCAAAAAAGAAGAGGAGGCAGATGAAGATGAAGGGAGCATCACCACAGAGGAGCTGTGGAAGTTGGCAGTGAAGGAGGAGCCATCTGCAAGCTTCTATGAGGGCCTTACCAGTATCAAAGAAGAAGTGGACGATGAAGTCAAAGTGGAGCCAGCGGAGGACGAGGAACTGATTGCTGTGGCAAGTGCCCCGCATTTTGCGCAGGATCCTTTGGACATTTCACATGAAGTGTCTCATATGGTATGTAACCGTCATTGTCAGGTGCGGATTATCCCTACATAGCCAAAAAAAAGTTAGAAATGAACGTAGGAAAAAAAATGTCAATATCCAATATGATGGGCCATACAAACTCCAGCAAGGGAAAGTAGCCCTACTTATGCAGTTATTTTGAATTCTTACAAGTGATTTAATACGTCTTGGTTATTGAAAAGCAATATTTTTGTGATCATGGGAATTCCTAGCAAAATTAAACAATCACCTTTCACTGCTGTTACACACAGGAACTATGTATGTTTGAAAAAAAAAATGAAAAAAACTGCCAGGATACAACCTGACCTGTAACTATGATAAAATGTACAAGCAGCCTTGGGTGAAAATAAATTTCTGCACATTTCAGAGGCACCAACAGAAAGTTGTTGAAAAAAATGCGAAGACATGGAAGAACCCAACTGCAACAAGCACAGGAGGGCAGCCAAGCAGATGTCTGAGTGGAAAGGGAGATATTTGTGTGGCATCTTCTTCGACAGGACGAAGGTTGAAGAGATCTGCAACAAATCAACTAACACTTGTATGTCGATTGTGCAAAAAATCTTTTACAGAGACATTTGAATTTACAACTCATATGTATGAGCATTTAGCAGAGGAACATTTTGCCCCAGAGCTAGAGAAGACATCCGAATGTCATGTCCCAGGGGAAAAAGTTAGTCAGACGTCTGAACTGTCGAAGAATCTGCAGAAGCTTGCTGATTCGAAATCACAAAGTTGTCTTTGCCATATATGTGGTAAGATATTCTACTACAAGCATCTGAACTCACACTTGCGGACTCACACGGGAGAGAAGCGATTCAGTTGCGAGTTGTGTAGCAGCAAATTTGCTAACAGACGTGGTTTAGTTCTGCATATGAGGACGCACACTGGGGAAAAGCCATTTAGTTGTCACATTTGCCAGAAAAAGTTTAGCCTTGCACATGGCCTGAAAGATCACCTTCATGCACACTCAGGGAAGAAGCCATTTAGTTGCCTCGTTTGCCGGAAAGCTTTTGGCCGGTTAGCTGGTTTGAGTGTCCACATGAGAACCCACACGGGTGAACGGCCATATACTTGCCAGATTTGCAATAAAAACTTTCGTCAGATATCTGCTTTGATAAGTCATGTGAACAGGCACACAGGGGAAAGGATTTATAGTTGTAATATTTGCGAGAAAAGGCTAGGTGACGCATCATCTTTGAGGAGGCACATTATGACCCACACCGGGGAAAAGCCATTTGAATGCGATGAGTGCAAAAAAAGGTTTTGTAACTTACGCGCTTTGAGATTGCACATGAGGACGCATACGGGTGAGCAACCATTTGCTTGTCAAATTTGCAAGAGGAAATTTAGTCGCCAAAATGCTTTAAGTACGCATCTCAGAATACACACTGGGGAGATGCCATACAGTTGTAGCGTTTGTGAAAGACCATTTCGTCATTTAGCTACTTTAAGAACACACATGAAGGTACATGCGTGAGAGCTGGAATTTTCAGTGACAGATTATAGATGATTAGTTCAGTCGAAATTTATGGGTTAGTCCAGGTGAAACTCACTGAATTGTGTGCAGATGTAATAACAAAATAAGTCCAGGTACAAGTACGTACTGAAAATCCCATCTGTGTCATATATGGATGCAGCTGATGTGGTCTTGTTCATGAGAGTCATGTCATTGAAGCTAAAATCTTGCCTTTTCATTACATATTGTTTAAAAAATTAGCCTTATAACTTATGCATGTTAACTTTTGTTCACTTCATCCAAGTTGTACGAATGTTATTATTCTAAAGCAAAGACTAATTTAAAATAAAGCTTTAGCTCCTCACATTTTACCATCACATCCATTTTGAACCCCTGGCGACAGAAGACCGTCCCACAAGTAGACTAATTAAGTAATTTAATAACAAAATGCTACAGTTTTGTATGATCGGTAGCAGTGACTTGTTGTCGCTGTTCCTTTTCAGTAGCGTTTAATCCCATCCATTGTTCAGCGGTGGGAATGCACCCTTTTTATTTTTTTATTTTATTTTTCCTAATCCAAGATGGCGTCTGTTGACGATGATGAGGATCTCGTCTGATTTTTCCTTCTCTTTTGCCTCGTTCTGAGGAAGGGAAATGGTACAGGAAGGAGGCCGAATAGTGGGGCGCTTGGCACTGGCGTTTTAGATTCCTTACTAGCTGACCTGACTGGGATTATTCACTTTCCAGGAGCATGTCGTTGACTATCAAAAAGGAAGAGGAAGATTATGAAGGGAGCATCACCACAGAGGAGGATTGGCAGCTGGCAGTGAAGGAGGATCCCTCTGCATCCTTCTACGAGGGCCTTACCACCGTCAAAGAAGATGATGTCAAAGCGGAGCCAGCGGAGGAAGAGGAACTGGTTGCTGTGGCAAATGCCACTCATTTTGAACATGATCCTTTAGGCAGTTCCCATGAAGTCGCTCATAAAGTACGTCACTGGCAGATCCAGCTAGAGCCACTACTGTAAAAGATCTGGATGCAGAGTTTAGTTAAATGCAACCAAATTTTTGGCAATTTTCCATAGCCGGGGTTGTGCGTGTGACCTGCTGATCTATCCGGGCCTAAATCAGCTCAGTACAATGGCGGGTATAGGGAGAATGTGCGTTTCGAGCTATTTTGTGGTCACAATTTAGTAGAATTTAGTAGAATTTCTGTGTCTCCACTCGGGCTGGTGTACATGCAATAAATTGTAAGAAAATATATACGAGTACACTGCAATCCAGATAATCCACCATAACACGGATAATATGAAAATCATTCCAGACAAAATGAGCTCTGTTCACAGATTTCAACTGCACATAGTGTATTATGTTTTAAATGAGGTTTAATCAAAATAACAAAACTTACCTTGGATTTTTAGATTGACTTATGCAAAACGGCTGTTACATTTTTCTTTGTTTGCAAGACACATTGACATTCTGTTGACATTCTGATGCGCGAATTACTCGCTTCAGGATAATCTGGAGTACATGAAAATAAGAGGAACTGTTTTGAAGTAATGTCAGTGGAATGTTTCCTGTACACAGAATTTGCAACGACAGCTGGAAGAGAGAATAGTTCATGTGGAATCCCATCAGGTTCAGGGACCCCAAAGCGTTAAAGGTGACGGTTCAGCCACAGACTCTTTCGTGGTTCGGCTGAAGCGCCAGTGGGAGGCTATAACAATCAAAATTAAGGTAAGGGACTTTTGTTCAGTCTGTCACTTTTCTATATAAACCTGCTTATTTTTTTAAAAGGCATGTGTATGGCTGTGTATGTGTATGGCTAAAATATATTTTTGCACATTCAGGAGCAACAACAGAAAGTTGATGAAGGAAATGCAAAGAAGTGGAAGAACCCAAAGATGTGCACCAGGACAAGCACAGCAGGACAGCCAAGTGGGTGTAACACTGGAAAGGGAGATTTTTGTATGTCATCTTCTTCAACAGAACGTTTGAAGAGATGTGTAGTAAGTCGATTTTGCAAGAAATCTGATACATCAGAATTTACACCACATGTACGGGAGAATTTAGCTGCAGAGCATTTAGCAGCAGACCAGTTTCTCTGCCATGTTTGTGGCATAATGTTTAGTCAGTTCCCTGACTTGACAAACCACCTGAATATGCATTCATTAGAAATAGCATATGAATGTCACATTTGCAGGATAACATTTCGCAAGATGCCAGATTTGACAAAACATGCAAAAACACATTTGTTAGAGAAGACATCCGAATGTCATGTGCCAAGGAGGAAGGTTCGTCGTCAGGCATCTGATTTGCCACAGCGTCTGCTGATCCACACTGAATGGAAATCACAAGGTTGTCTTTGCCATATTTGTGGTAATAAATTCGGTGATCGATCTTATCTGAAGGTACACTTGCAGACTCACACAGGAGAGAAGCAATTCAGTTGCGAGTTGTGTAGCAGCAAATTTGCTAACAGACGTGGGTTAGTTCTGCATATGAGGACGCACACTGGGGAAAAGCCATTTGATTGTCACATTTGCCAGAAAAAGTTTAGCCTTGCATGTGGCCTGAAAGCGCACCTTCATGCACACTCAGGGAAGAAGCCATTTAGTTGCCTCGTTTGCCGGAAAGCTTTTGGCCGGTTGGCTTATTTGAATGTCCATATGAGAACCCACACGGGTGAACGGCCATATACTTGCCAGATTTGCAATAAAAACTTTCGTCAGATATCTGGTTTGATAAATCATGTGAACAGGCACACAGGGGAAAGGATTTATAGTTGTAATATTTGCGAGAAAAGGCTAGGTGACGCATCATCTTTGAGGAGGCACATTATGACCCACACCGGGGAAAAGCCATTTGAATGCGATGAGTGCAAAAAAAGGTTTTGTAATTTACGCGCTTTGAGATTGCACATGAGGACGCATACGGGTGAGCAACCATTTGCTTGTCAAATTTGCAAGAGGAAATTCAGTCGCCAAAATGCTTTAAGTACGCATCTCAGAATACACACGGGGGAGATGCCATACAATTGTAGCGTTTGTAAAAGACCATTTCGTCATTTAGCTACTTTAAGAACACACATGAAGGTACATGCGTGAGAGCTGGAATTTTCAGTGACAGATTATAGGTGGTTAGTTCAGTCGACATTTATTGGAGGACATGCGCACGGTTAGTTCAGGAGGTGAAACTCACTGAATTGCGTGCAGATGTAATAACAAAATAAGTCTAGGTACAAGTATGTGCTGAAAATCCAATGCTGATGTACGACACACTGGCAACACAGTTTTGTTCATGAGAGTCATGTCATTGAAGCTAAACTTTTGCCTTTTCATTACATATTGTTTAAAATTAGCCTTATTACTTATGCACAGTCAGCATTTTGTTCACTACTTCATCCAAGTGGTACGAATGTTATTATTGTAAAGCAAGACGAATGGAAAATAAAGATTCACTCCCCACATTTTCACATCACATCCATTGTGAACTCTGGAGGCAGAAGATCGTTCCCGCAAGCATTTAAGTAATTAATAACAAAAACTACAAGTTTTGTATGATCGGTAGCGGCTACTTGTCATCGCTGTTCTTTTTCTCAATAGCGTTTAATCCCATCCCCGTCAGTTGTGCGGCGGTGGGAATGCACCCTTTCTTTCTTTTTTTTTTTCTTTTTTCTTTTTTTCCTAATCCAAGATGGCGTCTCTTCTGGAGTCACTTTCTGCTTGTTTTTCCTTCCCTTTTGCCTCGTTCTGAGGAAGGAGAAGGGACAGCGGCTGAAGGATGAGCACTGGGGACAGGTGGGTTGGAAGGAGGAGGAGGCACTGGCTCTTTAGATTCCGTACTATGCAATCTGACTGGGATTTTTCACTTTCCAGAAGCATGTCGTTGGCTATCAAACAGGAAGAGGAGGAAGATTATGAAGGGAGCATCACCACAGAGGAGGAGTGGAAGCTGAGAGTGAAGGAGGAGCCCTCTGCGTCCTTCTACGAGGGCTTTACGACCGTCAAAGAAGAAGAGGATGTCAAAGTGGAGCCAGTGGAGGAAGAGGATCTGGTCGCTGTGGAAAGTGCCACTCATTTTGAACAGGATCCGTTAGACATTTCCAATGAAGTCGCTGATAAAGTACGTCACTGGCATGCTGCATGCATAATATTGCTTTAAGAGGTGCCTTTAAATGGTAGGCATAAGGAAAAAAGAGATGCCTTTCCTATAAAGTCTAAGAGGCACACACTTTCAACAAAGTATGGGGAAAAATAGGGTTAGCCTTACAGATTCATTCTTCCATACCAAACTTTTGACTTTGTTAAAACTAGCAGTGGGATTTACATTCCGGGGCGACCTAGATTCGCCTAAAGACAGTAAAACCTTTCTTCCGTCCCCTTGAGCATTCCCATAAGGTATATTTCCCCGCATATAACGCGCTAACCTACTTACAATGCTACTTTTGGGCGATCCCTTGAAGAGCTTTAAATCGAGGTTTTACAGTACAGTAATCATAGTCGGTCCTGATGTACAATCGATATTGTGACTTTTGTGATGCATCCATACCTTGGAAGACAGTCCCACTTCACCTAGCATATTTCTTCATTTGCAGGACACATTGACATTCTGTCGGATATTATTGCTAATTTTTGGTGATGTACGAATTACTCGCTTCCGGATAATCTGGAGTCCAGTGTAATGGTGTATTCTTTCTATTATCCACTTTTGTGTTAGGGGTAGCCTGTAAGATGGAAGCAGGCTGTCTAATGAATACGAAGTGAGTTCTCTGAACCAAGTCATCACAAAAAAAATTGTGTAGACTGCCCTGGCCTCTTGGTTTATTAAGGATAGTAAATACGAGTGAACACAACCCATTGCAGTAAATAGGGCAGATAGTAATTTAAGGGTAGACCAGATTTGATTTTTGATTTTTTTTGTCTTTAAAATGGGATCAGTGCAGTACTGGGGGACATGAAAATAACATATGAACTGTTTAGAAGTAATGTCAGTGTAATGTTTCCTGTACACAGAATTTGCAACGACAGCTGGAAGAGAGAATAGTTCATGTGGAATCCCATCAGGAAATGGTTCAGGGACCCCAAAGTGTTCAAGGTGACGGTTCAGCCACAGACTCTTTCGTGGTTCGGCTGAAGCGCCAATGGGAGGCTATAACAATGGTTCGGCTGAAGCGCCAGTGGGAGGACATAATCAAAATTAAGGTAAGGGACTTTTGTTTAGTCTGTTCCTTTTTTTATATAAAAATGCTTACTTTTTTAAAAAAGGCATGTGTATAGCTAATAATATATTTTTGCACATTCAGGAGCAACAACGGAAAGTTGATGAAGAAAATGTGAAGAAGTGGAAGAACCCAAAGATGTGCGCCACGACAAGCACAGCAGGACAGCCAAGTGGGTGTAACACTGGAAAGGGAGAAGTTTGTATGTCATCTTATTTGACAGAAAGGTTGAAGAGATGTGCAGCAAGTCAGCTACTTATTTGTCGATATTGCAAGAAATCCTTTACAGATACATCAGAATTTACACCACATGTACGTGAGCATTTAGTAGCAGAACGGTTAGCCGCAGAACGGTTAGCCGCAGAGCGTTTAGCTGCAGAACGGTTAGCTGCAGAGCATTTAGCCGCAGAACGGTTAGCCGCAGAGCGTTTAGCCGCAGAACGGTTTGCTGCAGAACGGTTAGCCGCAGAACGGTTAGCCGCAGAACGGTTAGCCGCAGAACGGTTAGCCGCAGAACGGTTAGCCACAAAGCGTTTAGCCACAGAAAGTTTAGCCACAGAGCGTTTAGCTGCAGACCAGTTTCTCTGCCATGTTTGTGGCATAATATTTAGTCAGTTGCCTGACTTGACAAACCACCTGAATATGCATTCATTAGAAATAGCACATAAATGTCACATTTGTGGGGTTACATTTCGTAAGATGCCGGATTTGATGAAACATGCAAAAATACATTCATCAGAGAAGACATCTAAATGTCATGTGCCCGATGAAAAGGTTAGTCAGACATCTGATCTGTCAAAGCCTCTGCAGATGCTTGTTGAGTTGAAACCACAAAGTTATCTTTGCCATGTTTGCGGTAAGATATTCAACACCCAATCGTGTCTGAGTGTACACTTGCAGACTCACGCAGTAGAGAAGCGATTCAGTTGCGAGTTGTGTAGCAGCAAATTTGCTAACCGACGTGGTTTAGCTATGCACATGATTAGGACGCACACTGGGGAAAATTCGTTTGAATGTCGTGAGTGCAAAAAAAGGTTTTGTGATTTACATGCTTTGATATTGCATGTGAGGACACATGCAGATGAGCAACCATTTGCTTGTAAGGTTTGCAAGAGGAAATTTAGTCACCAAAATGGTTTGAGTACGCATCTCAAAATTCACACAGAGGAGATGCCATACAGTTGTAGCGTTTGTAAAAGACGATTTCGTCATTTCGCTACTTTAAAAACACACGTGAAGATACATGAACGTTAGCCGGAATATTCTGTTACACATGGATTGGTACAGTCATAAGTTACGGGAGGACATGCATTGCTATTCCAAGTGAACGCTTGTGTATTGTGTGCACACATGCTGACATATAAGTCAAGGAGCACGCTGAAAATCCAATCCATGTCACATATGTATGAACCACACTTGCTTGCCGACTAGTAATTAGTTTTGTTCATGATAGTTAGTAAGTGCTAAGATTGTTGAAAATGTCGTATAATCGGCAAAAAAAAAAAAAAGTGGCCTGTGTTTTTGTTACATTTTGTTTGGATTTTGCATAAAATTAGCCTTCTTATGTACCATGAATTATTTTGTTCACTCTCAGGTTGTTAGGATTGCAATAATTGTAAAGCAAGACGATTAAATTAATAACAATAGTTCCCTCCCACTTAATGACAAATTTTCAGATAAAAGAGCTACTAGCAAATGATAAGTAGCCGCGACTGGTGTAGCCGTTCCTATCGAAATAGCGTTTAAGCGGTGACAAGTGAACAGATCGGTTTTGATCCGCGGATGGGAACGCACCCAGCATTTGTAATCACAATTATGTCATCTTCTCTTCGCTTTTAAACTCTTCCTCTATTTTGTACGTATTTAATTTTTTTTAAATGATTTTTAGCATAATCATCACACTTTTAGTTCTTTCCAGTTCACAGTTGGACAAAAAGGAACGAACCATTAAGTGTGTAGGGCTGTGAGTAGGAACGCACCCCTTGTTTATCTCACTTATTCTTATCAGTTGAATGGAGAAGGTTTTGTTGAGTATTTTTTTCCTCTTTATTTGTTGTACTTTTTTTAGAGAGGCCCGTATGACTGGTTTAATGGTTCTTTACAGGGGGTCATGCACATCAGGCTGTGGTTGACAAGAAGGCTTAGCCATAGAGTGAATAAGGCAGCCCTCGTCGTGTGTGAACTGTTGCTGACCACCGCAGATATCCCAGGCCGCAGTCATATGCTGCAGAATCATGGATTCCCCGCAGGGTCAGGTACTGGTCAGGTAAATAAATTCCCTTCCGCATGCGGCATGGCGCCTGTACAACACTCATCAGGAACTATAATTGCAGATCCATGTCGTTGAAGATCAAGAAATGGTTTCAAGGAGGGAGAGGACAGCCCCGGTTAAGCCGGGTTGACTCTTTGGGATGTGGCGGAGAGGCAAAGAGGGAAAAAGAGAAGATGATCCCTTGGCCGGATGCCCCTGATAATGAGCAGGATCCATTAGCCATTGCAGCATCAGATGGGACTAGTAAGGTACACACAAGTGCGACATTACTATTGCTAATTAATGGGATTCCTGGTCAAACATCTTGTAACTGGCATGCCGCCACAGGAGGCGGTAGGAACATTTCGTGTTTTTAACCCTGGAACCGTGATGTGGGATCATTTAGTACCCCCCAAAAGGAATTAAAATGATAATTACAATGAACTTTTGCCTTTTAAAAAAAGTATATGACAGGAAGTGCATGTTTATTTTGAATTAGCGATCATATTAGGCATTGTTCAAAGAATGATTGCATATAGTCAATACACTGAAAAAGTATTAAGGCCCATTCACACAGGCCGTCGACGGTTTTGGTTTTTGGTCTCGTCAGCGCCGCGGACCAATCAGAACGGGCCCTCTCGTAAACAACGCGTCATGGTTACCGTGAGGGCCCGCTCTGATTGGTCCAAAGCCAAAACCAAAACCGTCGACGGCCTATGTGAATGGGCCTTTATGTATAAATTAATAAAAATTAAAATATGGCTTGGGGTCCTAAAAGACCCCATTTCACGGTTAACGTAACTTTCAAGCACGTCACGGTTCCAGCATTAACTACAACTAAGCTGTGAGGTCAAAACCACGTATCTCGAAATATGGGAATTTTTCAGGAGATCAAAAAGACTGAATAAAAGGTACCACTTGTGCACATTGAGATGTAATCTCTTTTTTCTTTTTACAAATGTGTACCTGTTATCAATGCATCAATAATAGATGTGCACTTGTAAAAATATTAAATCTAACCGCAATACAGTTTTTTTTTGCTCGCCTAAAAAATGTGCCTGTTCGAGTTACGTGGTTTTGACTCCACAGCGACCATAATTATGACAATGATAGCTGACAGTCATTTTATGTGTCCTTCGCTGACAGTGATTTATTAGGATTTCTATTAGCAGACCAATTGTCGTACCCGATATGAGTCATTAGCGCTGTAATTCGACAATAATTACCTTATGATCTATCACAGATTAAACCTCTAATGTCAGTGGAGATCAAAAAGGAAGAGGATGATGAAAGTAGCATCACCACAGAGGAGGAGTGGAAGTTGCGACTGAAGGAGGAGCCCCCTACATATCAGTGTCTTGCCAAGGTCAAAGATGTAGATGTCAAGGATGTCAAAGTGGAGCCAGCGGAGGAAGAGGAACTGGTTGCTGTGGCAAGTGTGACTCATTTTGAACAGGATCCTTTGGACATTTCACATGAAGCGTTGCATAAGGTATGTCATTGCCATCCTGCTTCAATTAAATTATTTTATTTATTTATTTTATTTTATTTTACTTGCCCCATTGGAAGAATCATTGCTCCTTTAGGGACGATTGTCCCACCTCAGATTATCCGGCTTCTCGGTTTATCCAACCGTCCTGCTCCAGCGATAAATGTATGTTTTCTTGTCAAATACTGTAATTCAGGCCTATTAAGCATTTGTTTTGTATTTCCGTAGTTAAATTTAAAACAGCAGGGTGTGTATGTGAAGGATAAATACTTCACTATTTTTTAAGAAAACTATAATATTGTACGGTATTTCATGATTTTACATGTTTTTGTTGTGTTACATGAATGTTTCCTCTGCTTAGGTGAAAGTAATAAGGTAATTATTTCTACATAACCAATACTCCTGATAGTCATCTAGATATACAAAATCAATACTTGTGAATGCATTTACACTGTACTTCCAATGTCCGGCTGCAGATTACTCTTGTTGCGGATTATCCAAAAAAAATAAAGTTAGAAATGAAAGTCCAGAAAAATGTCAAAACGTCTCGCAGTTGAAGAAACGCAACATACTTTTTCTAGAGAACTAACTAAAAATTTAAGAATCTTTAAAATCTTGAATTTTTGTAAGCAATGGACCTTTCCTATCAAAATTAGACGTTCACCTATCACTCCCGCGCACACAAGAACTAAATGTTTGAAGAGGGGAAAAAACTGCAACAATTCTGCCTCACCTGTAACTATGACAAAATGCACAAGAAGGCATGGGTGACAATATTCTTGCACATTTCAGAGGCACCAACAGGAAGTTGATGAAGAAAATGCGAGGAAGTTGCAGTACCAGAAGATGTGCACCACGACAAGCACAGCAGGACGGCCAAGTGGGTGTAACACTGGAAAGGGAGATTTTCGTGTGGCATCTTCTTCGACAGGAAGGTTGAAGAGACGTGCAGCAAATCAACGAATTGTATGTCGATTTTGCAAGAAATCTTTTACAGAGACATCTGAATTTACACAGCATGTGCATGAGCATTTAGCTGCAGAGAGTTTGGCAGCAGAGCAGTTGCATTCATTAGCTACAGCACATAAATGTCACATTTGTGGGGTTACATTTCGTAATATGCCGGATTTGATGAAACATGCAAAAATACATTCATCGGAGGAGACATCTAAATGTCATGTGCACAATAAAAAGGGTAGTCAGACGGCCGATATGTCACAGCATCTGCGGATGCTTGTTGAATTGAAACCACAAAGTTCTCTTTGCCATATTTGTGGTAAGATATTCAACAGCCAATCGTGTCTGAGTGTACACTTGCAGACTCACACAGGAGAGAAGCTATTCAGTTGTGAGTCTTGTGGCAGCAAATTTGCTAACCGACGTGGGTTAGTTCTGCATATGAGGACGCACACTGGGGAAGAGCCGTTTGAATGCCGTGAGTGCAAAAAAAGGTTTTGTGATTTACATGCTTTGACATTGCATGTGAGGACACATGCAGATGAGCAACCATCTGCTTGTACGGTTTGCAAGAGGAAATTTAGTCAGCATTTTTGAGTACGCATCTCAAAATTCACACTGGGGAGATGCCACACACTTGTATTGTTTGTAAAAGACAATTTCGTTATTTTGCTACTTTATATATTCGCACATGAAGGTACATGCACGATAGCTGGAATATTCTGTTGCGGATTGTACAGGAGTAGTTCAGTCGAAAGTGATGATGGGAGGACATGCATTGTTATTTCAAGTGAAAGCTGGTGTGCAGCATGCTGACAAATAAGTCCAGGACCAAGTATGTAAAATCCAACCCATGTCACGTATAGATGAACCACACTTGCTTGCAGACTGGTAATTAGTTTTGTTCATGAGAGTTAGGTAGTGTTGACATTGTTGAAAATGTCACATAATCTGCAAAAGAAAAGAAAAAAGTCAGGATAATAATTACATTTTGTTTGAATTCTGCATTAAATTAGCCTTATATCTTATGTACCAGAGCCTATCTTTGTTATGTACTGTTGTTCACTCCCAGGTTGTTACGATTGCAATAATTGTAAATCAAGACGAATAAATTAATAACAATAGTTCACTCCCACTTTAATGACAAATTTTCAGATAAAAGAGCTACCAGCAAATGATAAGTAGCCGCGACTTGTGTTAGCAGTTCCTATTGAATAGCGTTTAAGCGGTGACAAGGGAACAGATCGGTTTTTGATCCGCGGATGGGAACGCACCCAGCATTTGTAATCACAATTATGTCATCTTCTCTTCGCTTTTAAACTCTTCCTCTATTTTTTACGTATTTAATTTTTTTTAAATGATTTTTAGTAAAATCATCACGCTTTTAGTTCTTTCCAGTTCACAGTTGGACAAAAAGGAACGAACCATTAAGTGTGTAGGGCTGTGAGTAGGAACGCACCCCTTGTTTATCTCACTTATTCTTATCAGTTGAATGGCGAAGGTTTGTCGAGTATTTTTTTCCCCCCCTTTCCTTTGCTGTACTTTTTAGAAGAGGCCCGTATGACTGGTTTAATGTTCTTTACAGGGGGTCATGCACATCAGGCTGTGGTTGACAAGAAGGCCTAGCCGTAGCGTGAATAAGGCAGCCCTCGTCGTGTCGTGAACTGTTGCTGACCACCGCAGATATCCCAGGCCGCAGTCATATGCTGCAGAATCATGGATTCCCCGCAGGGTCAGGTACTGGTCAGGTAAATAAATTCCCTTCCGCATGCGGCATGGCACCTGTACGACACTCATCAGGAACTAAATTTGCAGATCCATGTCGTTGAAGATCAAGAAATGGTTTCAAGGAGGGAGAGGACAGCCCCGGTTAAGCCGGGTTGACTCTTTGGGATGTGGCGGAGAGGGAAAGAGGGAAAAAGAGAAGATGAACCCTTGGCCGGATGCCCCTGATAATGAGCAAGATGCATTAGCCATTGCAGCATCAGATGGGACAAGTAAGAAGGTACACACAGTGCGACATTACTATGGCTAATTAATGGGAGTCCTGGTCAAACATCTCGTAACTGGAATGCCGCCACAGGAGGCAGTAGGAACTTTTCATGATTTCAACTCTGGAACCGTGACCTGGGATCATTAGGACCCCCAAAGGAATTAAAACGATAATTACAAGGAACTGTTTGCCATTTTTTTACAGTATATAACAGGAAGTGCATGTTTATTTTGAATTAGCGATCATATTAGGCATTGTTCAATGAATGGTTGCATATAGTCAATACACTGAAAAGTATTATGTCAAAATTAATAAAAAATTAAACTATGGAGGGGGTCCTAAAAGATCCCCACGTCACAGTTAACATAACTTTCAAGGACGCCACGGTTCTAGTGTTAATTATAACTAAAGCTGTGGTGTCAAAACCACGTATCTCGTAATATGGGAATTTTTCAGGAGATCAAAAAGATTGAATAAAAGATACCACTTGTGCAATTTATACAAATGTGTACCAGTTATCAATGCATCAATAATAATAGGTGTGCACTTGTAAAAATATTCCATCTAACCGCAATACAGTTTTTTTGCTCGCCTAAAAAATGTGCCTTTTCGCGTTACGTGGTTCTGACTCCACAGCGACGATAATTATGTCAATGATAGCTGTCGGTCGTTTTGTATGTCCTTCGCTGACAGTAATTTATTAGGATTTCAATTAGCAGACCAATTGTCGTACCCGATTTGAGTCATTAGCGCTGTAATTCGACAATAATTACCTTATGATCTATCACAGATTAAACCTAGGATGTCAATGGAGATCAAAAAGGAAGAGGATGATGAAGGGAGCATCACCACAGAGGAGGAGTGGAAGTTGCGACTGAAGGAGGAGCCCTCTGCATATCAGTGTCTTGCCAAGGTCAAAGAAGAAGATGTCGAGGATGTCAAAGTGGAGCCAGCGGAGGAAGAGGAACTGGTTGCTGTGGCAAGTGCGACTCATTTTGAACGGGATCCTTTGGACATTTCACATGAAGCAACGCATAAGGTATGCCATTGCATCTAGATACACAAAATCAATACTTGTGAATGCATTTACACTGTACTTCCAATGTCCGGCTGCAGATTACTCTTGTTGCGCATTATCCAAAAAAAATAAAGTTATATATGAAAGTCAAGAAAAATGTCAAAATGTCTCGCAGTTGAAGAAACGCAACATACTTTTTCTAGAAAACTAACTAAAAATTTAAGGAACCTTGGGTGACAATATATTCTTGCACATTTCAGCAGCACCAACAGAAAGTTGATGAAGAAAATGCAAAGAAGTTGCAGAACCCAAAGATGTGCACCACGACAACTCACACAGGAGAGAAGCGATTCAGTTGCGAGTTTTGTAGCAGCAAATTTGCGAAGCGACGTGGGTTAGTTCTGCATATGAGGACGCACACTGGGGAAAAGCCATATGGTTGTCACATTTGCCAGAAAAAGTTTAGCCTTGAACATGGCCTGAAAGCGCACCTTCATGCACACTCAGGGAAGAAGCCATTTAGTTGCCTCGTTTGCCAGAAAGCTTTTGGCCGGTTGGCTTATTTGAATGTCCACATGAGAACCCACACGGGTGAACGGCCATATACTTGCCAGATTTGCAATAAAAACTTTCGTCAGATATCTGCTTTGATAAATCATGTGAACACGCACACACGAGAAAGGACCTACAGTTGTCATATATGTGGGAAAAAGCTGTCTCAACCATCTGGTTTGAGGAGGCACATTATGACCCACACCGGGGAAAAGCCATTTGAATGCGATGAATGCAAAAAAAGGTTTTGTAATTTACGCGCTTTGAGATTGCACATGAGGACGCATACGGGCGAGCAACCATTTGCTTGTGAGATTTGCAAGAGGAAATTTAGCCACCCAAATGCTTTAAGTGCACATCTCAGAATACACACTGGGGAGATGCCATACAGTTGTAGTGTTTGTAAAAGACCGTTTCGTCAGTTAGCAGCTTTAAGAACCCACATGAAGGTACATGCCCGATAGCCGGAATATTCTGTTACAGATTGTAGAGAGGATTGGTTCATTCAAAAGTGACGGGAGGTTCGTTCAGGTGAAACCTCTGCCGAATGTGCTAACGAAATAAGTCGAACCGGCTTCATGTATTGATGCAGACAAAGTACCGCACACTCCGACACTCGCAATAGTTTTGTTCATTTGTGTTAAGAAGTGTTGCGATTGATGGAAAGCGTGCAAAAGTTGTGCGGGCTACGTTTAGTTTGCATCCGGCTTAAAATTGTCATTATTACTTTATGTACCATGATAATTGTTTGTTTAATTTCAGGCTGTATGAATACTGTAATTATTGTAAAGCAAAATGAGGATGAAATAAAAATAAAACCTTCACTTAAAATTAGCCTTACATTAAAAATGATTAAATATCAGTTTGCATATGTAAAAAGAGCGACTAGCGTATGTAACGGGGATCAGTAGCCGCGACTCGCAGTAGCCGTTCCTATCGAATCTGCGATTTTTAAACAGTCCAATGAATAAGATGAGGGAACAGATCTGTTTTTTTTTTCGATCCGCCGATGGGAACGCACCCTTTGGCTTCCAAGATGGCCGCTTCTCTGTCCAAAACGTAAGCATTTTTTTTTTCTTCTTCTTCTTTCTTTGTCTTTATTATTTCATTCACATTCGAATCGAATCCGCTGTTGCCATGATGGCTTCGTTGCGCTTTGTTGCCATGGACTATCTACACGTTGGCATGGTGCTGTACAAATCAACAAACCATTTGTGTAATGGAGAGAATCTCTGGTTGATATTATGTTGTTGTTGCTACCTGACCAAAAATTTGCAAAAAGGAAAAAGCGAAAGGAATTATTAATATTCCAACCTGATGCACCGCAGCGGTCTAATTTGATTGTTTTGTATGTCCTAGGTGAAACGAAGAAGGCGGATTGACAGCTGTGGTACTGCGGAGGATACGTTTGCATTGAAGGAAGGTGGCTGGAGAAGCCGCAATGGAGGTTGTGAATAACGAGGGCTTGGTCGCTGTGCCTGTCGCCGGTCGTTACGCAGCCGACCCCTTAGCCGTTTCCCAAAATTGCGGTAATAAGGTATGCGCACAATTTGTGTAAATTAACACCTTTGCGTGTGCCAGGGAATTGTCAACAGTTGCTTTTTCCCCAGTGTGTGCAGGCGTACAAGACCGCGTCCACAAGGAAACAGCTGCAAGAACACCGTGCTGCGCTGAGACGAGAGGACGCGGTGAGGAGGAGAAAACTCATCGTGGAAGTGCGGAAGTGGCCTGAGCTATGGAAGAAGCCTCTCATGTCAAACAGGACCCGGAGCAATGCGCATTGGGCGTGGTTCCAAGTGGCGCAGAGTATGGAAATGGAGGGTAATTGCACTCTGTTACTTATGCGCTAATTAATTGACTGTGTATGTCAAGTCCGCAATTACAAAGTTTTTTTCCGCAGTTACTGAATGCAAAAGGATTTGGAAAGTGTTGGTTGACAAGTTCCGCATCATACTTGGCGACATTAGAGCAACCCATGGGATTCTCAGTGTCAAATGCACCACATGGCCATACTTCAAGGACTTGATGTTTTTGAAAGACGCAGTTGGTTTTAGGAAGTGAGTAATTATTATTTTTTTACGTCTTTGTACTTCTACCAAGTGTCCCATGTCATTGCAATTGTCAAAATTGACAAAATTAGTAACTGAAACCGAGTACGTACTTTTGGTAATAATTTCACTTGACGTCATAATGACAATTAGCGCATGCCACGCATTCAACCTGCGAATACCTACATTTTTCAGGAGAAGTTTCACCGTGAGCAAAGAGCCTGATCAGTCTCATATCCTGGATGTGCCGGGCACGTCTGACGGAGCCAGCGAAGATAGCATCTGCCCTGAAATTGACCTTGGAGAGCACCCTGTAGACAACGCGGCAGGCATTATTGAAGTCAAAACTGAAAGCGAAGTTACGGAAGGTGGCACTCTTTATATGGACTTCAATGTGGAGAGTGAAGGTCTTCAAACACCTTGCGAGAACCCAACCCCTCTGGCAGGTGGCTCGTCTTCGTTGTCCGCACCAGCCCCTCCTCCAACCCGAACCTCTAATATGAATCCTGCCTCTTCATGCAACGTACCTCATCAAAACAGGAAGAGAGCGAGGACAACTGAGGCTGCATTGCAAGAGTGTGACGAAGAGACAGCTGACATTCGGAAGACGCTTGACAGCATTGACAGGTGATTGAAATAATTACTCACGCAATTTCAGTTCATGCGCATGTTGGTGAAGTCCTGTAAAAAAATTATAAGGACATAAACGCACCGTAATTGTCGCCTTTGCGGTAAACTTTTTTTCTTACAATAATCACTCGAGAGTAGTTCTAATGCCATTTTGTGTGTTTCAGGCAACTGGCTCACGAGACGGATCAGCCTGACAGAACTTCCTGTTTTCTGTCGTACATTGGGTTCCTTCTGAGGAACGAGGTCCCGCAAAAGTATCAGCTTGCTTGTGAGGCGAACATAATCAGCCTCATCCATGCCTATACGAAGGAAGACCTCCCTGATTCCATTACGTTGAAGTAAAAGTTGATTAATTTGAACTTTTCGTTATGTATTTATTCATATGTAGTGAACAATGAATTCTAAGGACAAATGGATATTATTCATGCCTTTCTTCCTTAACCAGCACATTAAAGTAAGTGAAACCTTGTTATTTTTGTACTGCTACATTTATGTTGTGAGATATCCGGAGCGGTCTTGCAATGACAGAACGTGCAGCCTTTCATTCATTCACCGAGTCATTTTTATGTTAATTAGAATGCAAAACAGGGAGAATTTCATTTCACGCTCGACATGCATGATATGCATGCCCCTCTTTTTCCTTCAGGTTTCGGATGCGAGGACTTCAGGTGTGGGCAGGACAATTAATGCATAGACAGTGACCTGGTTTGTGACAGTGACAATCACTGTGTTGACGGCTCCAGCTGCAACCTTGAATAGGAACCTCACTATTCCAAGCTTGGAATAGTGAGGTTCCTATTCAATATTTTAAATTTTCATGTACACTAGTGTACATGAAAATTTAAAATATCGCCCAGCTGACATGTAATTACAGACCTTCACCTAGAAACGGCAGTACACACCGAAGGCATTTCACATGATTTACAGTGCAGTATTTAAGTGTACAGTAAGGATGAAGTGCTAATGTACTTATGTCCTGAAATGCAGAATAGTCAGAGTAACACTGTGATGGTCTACAGATAATTATTGTTTAATATTATCTCATTATGTACAGAAGAAAAGGAATATTTTAATTACCAGGCACTTTACTAATAGGTATAGATGCCCATTTGTCCTTTTTACTGTAACACATGTGCTTGTGTTTTATTCATCATCAAGTACTGGGCACCATGGGCAGTATTCATTGCATACGTTGTACATATATGGATCGCCATTTTCTGTTTCCATCAGTTCTATTGTTGCATTCCGAGCTTCTGTGTTTGTCGGGCATGCAATAAAAGTCATGTACGAGTTCTCTGAAAAGTTAACAACAGTACAGTTAAGAACATGAGTCATGCATGCACCAACCTTTGGCTTGTAAATATTCAGTTATACTCACCTAGGGGCAAGTATGGGATGATCCCGTAGGTAACCTTCAGTAACTTTATGATCGCATAATTGCAGGAAGAAATTTGGGTCACCTTGAAACACACATCTACAGGGTACTTGACACCCTGTTCTTCTACGTAAAGTGCTTGAATTGTCCCTGTTCCACAAAATTTGACTTCATTGTTTACGATAGGTTTCTGGCGTGTCATTGGCAGGTTCAAATAGCTTTGATAATTGAAGCTGAAGGGTACAAGATTAGAGCATGAGTCATTTTCATTCTGTCCATTAATTATTGATGTTGTGCGGCCTTATTTCCAGGGTCCTGCTGGTATGTCCAACACATACGCTAAACTTACATCGACGCAGAAAATGAGTGAGTGAATGTTCCTGTCACGTGGATGTCGTCATCTCCAGTCATTTTCACCCTTAGGGTGATACACTGTAGGCACGCACCGTCAATAATAATGTAACGGTTGCAGTTGGATTCCATAGCAAACCAAATATTTTCACCCTGTGGATTAAATATTACTCTTACACTTATTAGGCCGTAACTATAGCATATTGTACATCTAGGAAAGAAGTAGGTATAAAATGCAAAATGCAAGTTATTGATTGTAAATTTACTTCACAAGCTTTCTTTTAACATTGCTTTTGACAAACGGATATATCAATCCTCAAAGAAATCAGTTTTTTTTTTTTTGAAGACTATAATTATTATAGTATGTGGTATAGGAAATCACATCCAATAATTTTAAGAAGTGGCTTACCATAATCGTAGTAAAAGGATCGGTCGGGTAGGTACCGGCAGTGCAATCGGGAACTATGGTGTCTCCAAATGTAGATGCGGCCAGGACGATAGTCGCCACAATTGCAAGCAACTTGCTGTTCATCATGTAATCGATTTGTACTTTTCCTTGTACAACCTGCTGCATTAGAAGGAAAGAGCAAGACATAAGGATTTAATTGCATTGGACATTTTTTTTTTTAAAAATGCCTTTTCACATCTAAGTGAAACGTAACAGCTCTCATAATGTTCTGGATTGGAAAAATGACATTATGTGAACATAATTGCACATTGTTCCTGTGTGTAGATACACAATATTATTAATACGTACCTCTGATTCTACTCTTAGTATATTATTGTCAGGGAGAGCTCGATGTCTTTTTCGCTTCTGATCAGCCTGAAGTCTTGACGGTGAATGCTTGCTCGAGATGCGGTTGAGAATATGTGGCACTTTGCAATGTACGTGGATGCCGTACAATAATTGACTTGCATATGAATCTCTTCTGAAATAACAGACCCTATAGTGAGTCAGTAATAAAAACACCTGCTGAAAACGTGGAAGAAAAAGTTCTGCGCTCTCTGGCATACTGTCGGTTTGGCAATAGCTGGTTAATACAATCTGGTTCACCGTGCGTCATTTGCACCTTATTTTTTAAAGTCTGCGAAGGCGGTCATAATTAATAATCATGTCTCATCAAAGGGACTGCTGACATTTCAAAAACTTTCAGAAAAGGTTGAGCGAAGCGAGTGTTTCTCTAAACCGCAGGCCTAGAAAAACGTTGAGCGAAGCAAGAGTTTCTCTCTAAACCGCAGGCCTAGAAAAATGTGAGCGAAGCAAGAGTTTCTCTCTAAACCGCAGGCCTAGAAAAATGTGAGCGAAGCGAGTGTTTCTCTAAACCGCAGGCACAGAAAAATATGTGAGCGAAGCGAGTGTTTTCTCTTAACCGCAGGCCTAGAAAAACGTTGAGCGAAGCGAGAGTTTCTCTCTAAACCGCAGGCCTAGAAAAATGTGAGCGAAGCGAGTGTTTCTCTAAGCCGCAGGCATAAAAAAATGTGAGCGAGGCGAGTGTTTCTCTAAAACCGCAGGCATAGAAAAATGTGAGCGAGGCGAGTGTTTTTCTAGTGTTATGTAGAATATATGTTACATGATTTTATTACTTATCATATTTTTTGGTATTGGATCTAAGTTATTATTTAAAAAAAAAACAAAAAAACGAAGCCTCAGCGGTAATTATATTAATTTTAATGGCCACCAGGAGGACGCAATTGTCTGCTGCTGCCACCTTCTCTCTGGTGGCAGGATTGAGAAACCTTGTGAAGTATTTGAATATGCAACAGTTTGTCTTTGATCACATTTTGGTTGGAGGCATTGTTGGTTAAATTACCACGTGGTGAGTAGTACTCAGTGTTCAGTACTTAATTGTGCATGTCCCGTTGTAATTATAGCCAGTGTGTACAGCCACTGTAAGGTGTGGACCGGTACCTTCAGTACGATGAGCTGAATTTACACGTTGTACGTGCAAGTAACCACCATTTTTTAAGGAGGCCGTTGGAATAAGCACCATGGGCTACTGGAGTGACCAGGCCGGCAGGGGAAAGGGTAAAAAGCATGGCGACTCTGTAGGGAGGCGGAGGAACGCAGCGGTGTCCGCAGTAGACGAGGTGGACTTGAGCGGCAGGCCCATCCTGGCCATGTTTCACTCGCTAGCGAAAGAACTGGACGCCAAGCATGATCGGTACGAGCGACTGGTGAAGATGAGCAGGGACATCACCACTGAGAGCAAGCGAATCATTTTTCTGCTGCACCGTGCTGGAAGGTAAATCCTGCAAACCAATCGGTGTACGCAGTTAGCAAATCGAGTCCGTTCCAGCTCACCGGAGCATGTGACAGAAGAGGCCGACAAGCGACTCCGGGTTCTCAGCCAGACTGTTTGGGCCGCTGTGGCTAACGAGCTGCGAGGGCATGATCTGTACCAGTTCCTCCGTACCATCAGCCCTGGGTTTCAAGAGTACGTGGAGGCCTGCTCGCTGTTGCACTACCTACGCTGGGAGGTCCAAGAAGAAGGAAGCCCAATTCCAACCTTACGTGAGCTGCAAGATACACTCGGAGATGTGGCGATACCGATTATTGAAGCTGTTCTAGGACTTGCGGATGTATCGGGCGAGCTGATGCGCGTGGGTATATCCTCGCTGGGTGCTGGACACCCTCATCGCTGCAAGACTGCCTGCACAGTATTGCGGGAGATATACAAGTACGGGGGCTCCCATCAAACACAAGGTGCGATTTAATTACAAATTCTTCTCAAATTCCAAAAAGGGGCTTCCTTATTTTGGATGGAGCACCTAGCAGTACCCCGGAGCTGGGACGAAAGGCAGCGTCGGCCCTCCAGAGCCTTAAGAAGCTTGAGAATGCTTGGTGCAACGTGAAGATGCGGAACTGGGAGTCTGCATCGCTTATTACGGGGAAGGATGCTGCGATGACCATTCCGCTTTTGTCGGAGTCCGCCCACACTCCTGGCTGATCTGTGCTGGTTGAATAAACGGATTTTACATGATCATTTTATTCATTTCTGTGTACACCAGTGCACAGAGAAGTAATTACTAGCTAATTAGCTGAATAGCATAATCGCGACTCGCAACTGATATTTCCAAGTAGCTGCTATCGAGGTCAGTCACCGCTACTTTGGTTCGTCGATGGGAACGGCCTGTTCCACTCGGTCCGTTCCCTCTGTTAATTTCAAGATGGCTTCCCCTTTGTCAACATGTCGAGAAAATGTCTCCGGATAAAAAATGAAATTTAACGGTTTCTAGACGTCTATTTCGGAGTTTGAAGCTTGGAAATTCTTCTGAAGGGTGAGTAGCAGCCGATGGAAGTGGCAGGAAAGGGCTGGGGGAAATCTTGATAGCCTCAAGGGGGGCAGAGAATATTAATTCGCACACTTTTTCTTCAGGTTATTGGCAATAATAATAATAAAAAAGTGTATTCCAAGTAGAATGCAACGAAAAGTACTTGTGACTCCACCTAGAGTGGTAAGGTCGCCTGATTCGGAGGAGGATTACTTCTGCGATGTGTCGCCGCAGAGTTTGGAGAAATTTCTGAGCGAAGCCGAATCATCAATGGTTGACTTGTCTTCACCGCAAGTGACGTCGACGCCGAAACCTGATTTGGTGCAGCGAAGAAGCCAGTTCAGGTATCGTCGGACGCAAGCGGCGCCTGGCAGGCTGGAATATAAGGAGTTGGGGACACCACCGGCGGCGAAGAGTGCTCATGTAGGTTCGACATACTCCATCAGGCCACTCGTGACGGGTGCTGAATTGCCGGAGACTCCACCTCCCGCCAAACGACAAAAGCATTCGGTGCCGACACCAGCGACCATCTGCGAACCGCCACAGACGATAATACGTAAGAGCGACATGGACTATAGGAGATCTAGAAGCCGTCCATTCGCAGTTGAAATTACACCTTCGTCTTTTCACAGACAGCCCTGCTGGAATTTCGACCGCCTCTGACCGAATGGAAATTTCCAAAGGACCGTTACGTACTAGGAAGGAGACACTTGCTGAAGACCACAATGCGCAACTTGGAGATTATCTGGCACAAAATTTTAGTGGTAAGATTTTGCGTAGCTGTCTTCGGATGTTGGTACGATTCTAGCCGATGCAAGGATGTTTTTAATTAATTGCAAATTTAAAGAGGTTACGGAAAATAAGGCAACTGTGTGCCAGTAAATTTTGTGGCCATGTCGTCATTACTATGTGACATTTTCTTTCGCCTTATTTTATGCACTTGCAAGTCGGTGTCAAAATTATTTATGAAGTTTTTATTACAGTTTAAGGCATTTTTGGAATTTTTGATTGCATGACTTGCACAAACTGATTATAAAGTTTTTGGTAAAGGGTATTTTTTTTTTTTTGTTACGTAGGGAATGATAGGAACTCAGCTCGCTCGAGATGCAGTGTTGAGTCGTCTGATGCATCGTTACAGCGTGTGCCAAAAGTGATGACTGAAGATGATAATTTGCAGGATGCAGACACACGCAAGCCTGTGTTTGATGGTACTGTATAAATAATGTACATTGTATTCCATCGTAAATGTTTGTAGTACTTTGTGTTTTTTTTTGGCATAAGTTGCTTATTGTTTTGCCATTACCTCTAGCTGTTAAGAAAATAATTTGATTACTTGCAGGTCCTGCTAGATTTTCAACGGCTTCAGGGAAACCGATGCGTGTATCCGAGGAAGCATTGCAGCGTGCAAGGAAGATGTTTGCTGAAGCGGACGATGCCGAATCTATGGAAGCACAGTCGCCAAAATCAAGTGGTAACATTTCAGATGGGTTTATAAATATTATGTGTACATATTAAATGTGCTATTTTGTCAGGTTTTACTGGATTTTCGACAGCATCAGGGAAAAGCATCCAAGTGTCTGAGAAAGCGCTGCAGCGTGCGAGGAGCATGTTTGCAGAAGTGGACAGTTCGCAACCTGCCGAAGCGCAAGAGGCAAAAACGAGTGGTAAAATATTAGCTGTGGTTATGCGAGTGTGACGTGCGTGTTTAATGGGCAATTTCGTTAGGTTTCAGTGGATTTTCAACGGCATCAGGGAAAAAAGTGCAAATATCTGAAGAGGCTATGCAGCGTGCGAGGGACATGTTTACTGAAGTGGACAGTGCTCAACCTGTAGAAGCACCAGTGGCGAAAACCAGTGGTAAAATATTAGCTGTGATTAACAAATGATATGATTATCATTCAGCGGGGCATTTTCTCAGGCTTCACTGGATTTTCGACAGCATCTGGGAATCAAATCAAAATATCTGACGAAGCTATGCAGCGCGCCAGGAACATGTTTGCAGAAGCGGACACTTCGCAACCTGTAGAAGCACCAGTGGCACAAATTAGTGGTAAAATATTAGCCCGTGATTATTATGGATAATTTGATGCTTATTGAACGATTTTCTTTTCGTAGGTTTTGCTGGATTTTCGACTGCTTCAGGGGAAAAAATGGAGGTCTCTGAGGCGGCATTGCAGCGTGCGAGGAACATGTTTGCGGAAGTGGACAGTGCCCAATCTATGGATGCACAGCCGGAGAGATCAACAGGTACAAAATGTGTACTTTTTATCTGAATCTTGTGCAGTTGAATGAGCCCTAAGCCTGTTTATAACGGACTCAGGATGCGGTGGAAACTTTCTAACTCCGTAAACCTATTGTGATCCGGGCAGTTAAGATAGAAGCCACTCCCAAAACTGCATTGCTTTGCGGAATAAAACTCTCGT